>JAOTQG010080836.1:2995-13955 GCA_025631175.1 Iris virginica
CTCACTAACTAAACTGTTTGGTTGTTGCTAAGAACTAGGTTACAGTTTTGTTATGTTTAATGATGCGATTGAGACGGGGATTTCCCAACCATCTCTGTTGCAATTCGGGTATATCGTCCACACTTGCCCATTTCATTTGCATGGGTAGGTGAGGTGTCTCGTGCAAGCCTGTTGAGAATAATAGCTAGGTGCGTCCTCAAAGTATGCTGTTGGAGTGAAGATTCTGAGTTTGTGGCAGTGGAAATGGAAGTTTCTGTGGTGTGTAAGATTGAAAATTTGACAAAGTATTGGTTGGTTTAGCATATGATTTCACTCCCTTAAATTTTAAATAAGTGTTTTCTTTGTATGGCATAGCATTAGACAAGTCATTTGACTCTTTTAGAAGAAAAAATTGTGGGGGCACAAACAACTTTTATGTGGGTCTAAAAGCTTCTAGCACAAACCTTCTTTTTTATTCCCAATAAACAAAAGTGGACATTTTCTTTAAGTCACACCAACATAAATGAATAATAGATCCTAGTTTAGGATCAGAGGAAGTGTTTATACTACCTACACCCAATACATATTGGAGATCATTGGACAGGGTACACACTAAAAGAAATCCCCTCAATGTTCTTATATTTAATACGAGTATGTTTTGGGTAAAAGCACGTTTGGAAAAGAACTTTGAGGATGACATTGAAAAGTTTAAATTTATGAGCTTGCTATGAGCGTAAAGTGACATTTGTTTTAGGACAAACTATAAAGTCAAACAAGTAACTCATTCTGGGATGGAAACAGTACCATCTTTCAGAATGATGGTACTGAATAGTTAGTGCATTGCTTTCTTTCATTCTTTTGCTAGGGGTAATCTTGGGAAAGGGGATGGTGGTAGCTTTTTGTGCGTGGTACATGAAACGTTATTTAGGATGAACCAACATAGAAAGAGCCATCTGTAGGATGAATGGAAGTATCTTATGGATACATTTAGCAGTCCACTATGGAAACCCACATATTGCAAAACTTATGAACTTACCAAGATATCAGCAACATATAAAAGCTGAAAATAATCATCTGTTTGACGATGACATCTAACTTGGAATAATTTTTGTTTTCCGTTTACGTAGCTTCCAAGTATGCTGACACGTATTCTCTTGATTTCCTCCTTGAATGAACAAATCGTATGCTTAATTTTTATCTACAATTGAATATTTGAATCTTTTTTCCGAGGGTTTAATCATGAGTATAGCATATATCAAGTTTTAGTAGCCAGGTGCTGAAGATCACTAGTTTAGTAAACATGTTGTTCTTGAGAAATCCCAGTTCGTTATTGTACAGTTGTAGCAAATACTTCTAATACTATTATGGCCTGCACTAAAAAAAATTATTCATGTGAAATTATGAACTGTGAAAAAAAAATCGCTAGTGTTATGTAGCCAGATGATTTGTAGTTCCCTTTTCTGTAATCTCCGATTGATTTTAATCAATCTTGACAGTATTGTATTAACTATTAAAGAAAGAAAGTACTGAAATATAATCAAGTACATGTTATGTTTGATTCGAACATATTGTTTGTGCATATGCGCACAAGAATGGAGATGGACCGGCAATGTCGGCATTGTTTGTTTCTGAAGGGGCACGCATGGAAACAAGGATCACCGTTGCTCACCCTGTGTGTCTTGCCAGTCCAAGCACAACCCTGTTCTTTAGATGTGTGCCTGGTGCTCCTAGGCTCCAGGTACAAGGCACCACCTAAATGTGCCATCTTTCTTTTGACCTTGACCATTAGATAAAAGTGGTTTAATATGTAAGAAATACTTGTAAGCTTAACCATTTCGAGACTCTGGTAGCCTCTGACAAAAGAAGAGAAAACCTTTCTATGATCATCAGGATCTACCTTTGTCCCGCCTCTTCTTTGGGATAGGGTTGTTTTTGTGGGTCCCTTTTGGGTCTGTCCCATGCGACTTCCTGGGAGTTCATTTATTTTTTGTTTTTTATTTATTCAGAAATTCACTAGAATGGAGCTCCATTCTTCTATTTTGTTTTGTTTTTTTCATCGTATTTTTCATTTGTACCTAGTTTGTTTTGATGATTCAATGAACATTACTTTTCTTACTGAAATAAGAGAACGCGAACCCCTTATGATTGTTAGCTTTGGGAGGATGGATAGAGATTGTAGTATAGTTGATACATGTATGTCTGTTGGTGACAATATTATACCTTCACATTCAGACAAGGCAATGCAATAGGAAAATTATTACTTTGATCGCATCTTCCATTTAAAGAAGGCGAAACAGTTGGCCTGATAAAGAAGGATTTAGATTTAAAGAGTAAAAAGGAAATTGAGGATCGAGCACTTAATCTAAAGAAGTTGATGCCCCATTAGTTACATTTTCTTGATTATATGCTCGATCTATGCATCATTTATCTAAGGTCCCTAAGCGACTCTCTTGTGCGCATCCTTGGACCTTTAAATATTATGGGGTCAGATATGTGACCTTCAAGATACAAGGTTTAAGGAGCAAAAACATACATCACTAACTACTTTTAAGAGCTCTGATAATTACTTTCCTTCTTTTTCTGATTTTAACCTTGATTTGATATAAATAACCAAATCTTTTTTGAGATAATCTCATAATTTAGCTACCCTTCTGTGAAGCAAAAGCCTTACGTCTTTCAAAAGCCCCCATTGTGCAGACATGTCGACTTACTTTAGGAATGGCTAATTATACATAATTTTCCGTGCCCCCCCAAATCATAGATTCCAGCTGTTCAAGGCATCTAGTATATAGCATATTTTGACATTAAATCTCCAAAACTATACCTCAAAAGCAAGAAACTAAGCAATAGCTGCTTGTATGGAGCATTGTCAATCTGTTCTATCTCCATGACTGATGTTCTGTGTATATTAATGGAGCTTGGAACTCAAATCTTATTGTTACATTAATTCGCCCTCGGTTTTCTAGGCCATTCAATGAATCTCACAATTTGGCCCGAATTTGTAGGTGATATGTTTACTGAGGAACAGAATGAACTTGTTGAATCAGCAGCAGAGATGCTTTATGGTCTGATTCATGTTCGATACATATTAACAAGCAAAGGAATGGCTGCCATGGTGAGGAATATGTTCTGTAATCTTATTTTTAGCAATATTTTGTACCAATAAGAGTTATTATGGTAGAATGGCTGAATTTTACAGCTGGAGAAGTACAAGAATGCTGAGTTTGGCAGATGCCCAAGAGTTTACTGCTGTGGACAACCCTGCCTGCCCGTTGGTCAGTCAGACATTCCTCGACAGAGCACTGTGAAAATTTACTGCCCCAAGTGTGAAGATATCTATTCCCCTCGATCCAGGTTTCAAGATAGTATCCTTCATATTATTCTTTTAGCTAGCGTTCAACTTGATTTCTCCGCCTGCTCAAGGGCAGTTATAACTGCTTTTGATTGTCATTCATATTGTTATCAGCAAAGCTGTGACCTTTTGTGCAAATCAGGATACATAAATTACCCTGCCTCTAGTTCAGTGTCTTAGTTTGAAAAAAAATAACTATTATTATGATTAGTAGTAATCGAAGATAATTGCCAAAAAATAAGTTCGTGTACTCATCATTTAGCTGGTCTTTGTTTTAAAATGCCAGCCTGTATTATTTGATTTTGAATTTCCTTCATGGTTTCAAATTTGATTGTCTACTTTATAGTGGACAGCAGCCAGCTGAAAACAACTTTAACTACTGCCAATGTCGTGGAAAGTTGAGGAAAAAAGGCTCAAAAGTTAAAAGGGAAACATTGAGGAATGCAAAAATATACAACTTAAAAAGGAATAGCCGAATAAGGATCAAGAGACAAAGAAAAGGAGCCTCAATCTAATGAACCCCCATCGCACCTTTGCCCACTATAGTCACATGTGAACTCTCTTCTTTTGTTGTTCCATCTGAATCTTGTTGTGTGCTCTCTCCGAGGACCGTCCCTTCATTTTTACAGTCAAAACCATAGTCCAGCAAGTCAAGCTTGCTTGCTTTAATCAATGTTGAACCTATGCTTCTGGCTATTGTCATTTAAAAAAGAAAAAGGTTACAATTGGACCCTTTCAAGGCCAGTTGACCCTATACGCCGATTCCCCTTAACTTTTGAAACTATCCTAATTTTCTTTACTATTTTTGAGAGCCTGCCTTGGCCTATACAAGCCTTGGTCATGCACACCATTAAAATTTGGGAATAATATTATTAGTAGGGATGGCAACGGAGCAGGTATCACGAAAGCGAACCCGCTCCGCCTTAGTTATTTTTCTACCCGAACCCGCCCCGCCCCGCCCCGCCCCGCAGCTACTGAACCCGAACCTGCCCCGCCCCCTGACCAATTGCCATATTAGTCTCTCCCTCCCTAAAATTTAGTCCATCACACCTCATGATCTCCCCCAAAAACACTAATGAATTCATTTCATCACCACATCAGACTCACGCCTTGATCTTTCCATCTGCCTCTCCTCCCGTCGTCGATTACTATTCCTCGGACGGGGAACCACTCAAGGGTTTGGTTGAGAAAGACCTAGAGAAAAAGAAAGAAAAAACCCTAAATAAGAGAAGAGAAGAAATAAGAAATAAAGGGGAGAAGAGTATGATAGAAAAGAACATAGCTTATCATGGAGATCTGCAGCGTTGTGATCAACGAGGGATGAAGAGAGCTAGGAGACGAGGACGGAGAGAGCAAGGAGAGAAATGTGAAGGGTTTTTAATATTTGGCCCTGTCAATTAAAGTCCAAATGTTTTGGGAAGGTAAGTAGCTACGCCTATTAAATTTACATTGGGCTATAAATCTTGGGCTTAGGTAGGATTTTTACATGTCTACGTATATATATTAATAAAAAGTGTGCACACTAATATTCGGTGCGGGACGGGGCGGGTTGGAACAGGGAGAACTTTAAGCAGAACCCGATCGGGTTTTAAAAAACATAAGAAAATCGGATACTTCGGGGCGGGAGGCTTCGGATCCGGAGCGGGTTTTAAGGAATTGCAATCCCTAATTATTAGTACATTTTTTTAAGTGTGGGAGTCTTGGGTATATGACGGAAAGGTCCTAATTTAAACACTTGCCTGTTTTCCTTGGAAGACGTGAGTAACAAAACAATAAAGATGGCTTTAAATTGAGAATTTTGAGTGTTATAAGTTAAATGGGGCTCGACACTTGAAATGTGAGGCCGTTCAGTATGGTCTCCGTTTTTTCTTCAATTCATGGTTCCTATGTGGATATTCCTCATAAAGTTGAAGATTAAGAACTCCGACACTGAATAAAAATTATTTTTTTAAGCTTAGTCGACATATACATTGATATCAATCTAGACATTAAGTTGATTTGTTTTTCTAAATTTGCATTGAACAAATATTGTGTGTGATTTATGCATTTTTGTTATGTAATCAAATACAGCAAATGAGGTTCGATATGATACCCATGCTTGGGGCCTAGTCAATCTTAAATAAATTCCCAATATTGTACTACTACTAGAATAAACCGGTTATCACAGGACCCATGTATAGAGGATTTTATGATTATTAAGAAACATAGTGGAAGCTTTAAAAACTTTCCTGCAGCACAGGGAGCTACTACCATATAGAGGCATTGAAGGGAAAGAGAAGCATCATATACATAAGATTTTCCTTCCTTAACTTGGAGCGTCCATGAATTTATTAGGGATGCCTCGATATCTTATGTGTGGGCATTGGATACAAATTACCAAAAAGTATCCTGATTGTTTATTCAATATGCTAGAAGGTAAATTAGTGCCCTTGAGAGCGATCGTCATACTATAATCTCCCATTATTTCACTCTCGAAGGCAATTATGCTACCCCTAAAACTCATATTGAATGTGTGCGGGATTAGCTAGGATTACTTGATGGTGATAAAATTAGCCTCTGGTTTTGGGGAGACTGCAAATTATAATAACTAGCAGTATTGGAAACTCGTGACCTAGTACACCTACCTACATGTCTGGACGGTGGACACATGAATTTAAGGTTTCCATGAAGATATTTAGATTTTTGCTTCGTGAAAAGGCCAACTGGTTTACCGAATCCATCAAAGGATTATTTATTTACATAAAATATGATATGATGTTGATACTACAGATAGGTCTCAAGGGTTGCCATGTCCAACAGGACGTGTCTGTGTCAACTCTTTGGTCTCGTCTCCGTTTCCGCATGTCATGGATGGAATCTGAACCAAGTGGCATAAAGCGGGTAACCTGTAAGTCTTCCTCGTCAGATGTCTACTCTCTTATTATGTTGCTCCCTAAAAGATAAGAGTTATGCCTTAAGTGGGATACAAATGGTAGATGATACCTATATTAGATCCAAGATTCTTACCCTCCTAACGTAATACCTGCATTAGTTTCAAAGTGGGCTCTCCTAAATGGTAGTTCCTGAAAGGAAAGATTGATGTGTATGGGATGAAGTTATTGATAATACACTCTTTCCGTTCTTGGCAAAGAGTTCACTCTTCTATTTTGGAGTGTTTCACTGAAAGAGTCAACTATCAAAAATTTAACTCTAAAAGACTTGTATAGGGAGATTGGATACACATGAACACATTCTCATTTTTCACTTTTTCTCTCTCATTGGTCCTACAAGTTTCTTTCTATCCCTCTCCTACTTTTTACTTTCATCATTTTAAAACTCCAAGAATTAAATGCATTGTTGTAAAAACGATGTATCCAATTGCCCACTTGGTTTTCTCTCAATATGTGATAGTTTCCTTGCGAATTGTAGAGGAAAATTGAATTATAACTTTATTACAACTCACAACAAATACAAAATAATGAAGTACAATATTGAAAAGTGTTTCAAATGTCAACTTTTTGGCCGGGACGGTGGGAGTACTTAATAAAAGTAGTCACCTCCCTTTGCAAATATTTGCTTATATTTCAAGCCCTTCTTTTTGAAATGGAAATAGAAAGATTCCAATAGCTAATCTGTATTTGTTAGGGTAACCCATGATCTCTCTTATATTTTCTTACATGTAAGAGATTTTTCTTTAAAAGTGGAAGAGGAAAGAAATAGAAAAAAGAGCCCAGCTGCTAATTGTCAAGCCACCACATCATATCTGTAACTCTCTTATCTAGAACTCAAGCAATGCTTTGTCCTTTTCCCTTAATAAAACACAGTAATAAATGAGTAATCAAAATTATTCATGTAGTGCACCTCTGAACCTTGCCATTGAAGTTTGCCTGTAGATTACTGTCGTATTTTGAATAACTGCATGTTTGTTGTAGAGTTTTGCTATGGACAAGTTGGTTGCTTTCTTGATTAGCGAATGAGTTTGCCTAATATCGAAGCTGATTAACTCTCAGTCGTAGTTTTTCTCACTGCTGCAGTTTGAAGTAGAAGTTTGATGAACATAACTACAATATCTCGTTGGTGATCATCAGCTTTCTGTAATTATGTTATCAATGTAATGCGTTTGTTCTTATCATTTAGTATTTTAATATTGCATCATACACATCTTGCAATTTTTCTTTAACGATAACTAGACCTTGATGGAGCCTATTTCGGATCAACGTTCCCACACCTGTTTCTGATGACCTACGGACATCTCAAGCCACAGAAGGCATCACAGAACTATGTTCCTAGAGTATTTGGTTTCAAAGTCCACAAGCCATGAAGCTGGAGTTACAAGAGCTACGCTGCCTTTTGGACTGGGATACTTTGAAGGGCTGTCGTCTGAGAGGTGGAAGCTCCTTTCTGTAGTGGCCTGTATTACTGATAACTTTCTTGCTTTTGTTAGAGTAGTGAATTGATGATACAGCTGAACTGCAGAGATTTTCCAAAAAAAATTCACATCAGAAGCCTGGGTTCACCTTTCATATAGTATGATGTGGACAGCCATCAAAGAAAAATTATATTGAAACGCCAAGCTTCTTTTTTTGGTTCCAACCATTTTCTGATAATTATAGTTTCATTGTGTTCCTTTTAGGATATGAGTGCTGTCGGTGAAATTCATTTTTCCTTTTACTAGAAAAGTGTAAATTCAAGCTTCATTGTTGTGGTATCAAGTTTCTTCCTGTTGTATGTTGTAGTCTGTCATTACCTCTAGTGATGCTAATGATGTTCAAATTATCTCATTATATCTCTGATAATTGTTAAATTCTTGCATCAAGGAAACCCCTCACCCGTGAGAAACATGAGTACACACAGGAAACATATAATAAACCCTGTTTGCGCTCTGACTCTCCGATGCAGTTGTCAAGGACTTGCATGCAACAAACTTGCCCATTTTGAGTTAGATGTTTTTATGGGCAGTGATTTAAGCAAGCAGGGTGGAGCTCTTCTATTCTAGGGTACAATGCCGTTATTGAAACTATCCTGTAAGTTCCTTGTTTGGGCTTCTTCTGACTTTTTTTTTACCCATGTATTGGGTGTCTTATTCATCTATTTGTTACTGTAATTGAGCTGGATCGAGGAGCTGGTCTCTCTCACATGTCTACTCCTCCTTAGTTGGTATCTCCGAATGTATGTATGTATGTATGCATACATACACGCACATATGGAGTATTTGCTAATTCCTCCTCGTTTTTTGTTGGGTGAAGGAATGGGCCCAATAGTGAACTGGTGCATTAATGAATGGGCTTACATCCATCGTTGGTCCTTATTTTTACATTTGTCCATGTTTACTTGAATGAACAAGAAACTCCTATTTTTTTAAAAAAAAAATTCTAGGGGATTATTCTAGCTAGCTCTTTATTGATAATTTTACTTTAAAATTAAAAGCTTTGTAGATATCATGTTACTCAATTCTTAATGCTCCTTTTTTCCAAGAAAACGTAACATTAGTAATAGATTATTGTCGTTCCCCCCACTTTCTAGAATGAGAGATACAACATTTTAGGTTCCAACAACATTCCCAAGCCTTTTTGGATAACAGATAGTAAGGTTGGTTTGTGTCACGAATGTGATATGATATTTATTTTTTGATGCATTTCATCTTTATTTCTTTCTTACTTTTTCATTTTAGTCCTTACAAAATTTCATATCATATTATCACAAATCACTACGGCTTGGATCACTGAGTTGGGTCTCCAAGTCGATATGAAATGATATTTGATTTCTGATTTCTTATAGGTTCCATCATTTTCTTTTTCTCTTTTACTTTTTTTACTTTAATCATTATAAAATATTTTATCATATCACCAAAAATTGAATTCTTGACCTAATTCTAAGCAAATATGAAATAATATTCAATTTCAAATTTTTGATGTATTACATCATTTTCTCTTACCTTTTTTTGTTTTAAAAAACTATAATCACTATAAAATATCATATTATATCATTAAAAATTGACTTTTTGATCCAAATCGTTCAAGTCTAATTGTTTTAAAACAAGCACATTTACTTTTGTAGTAAAAGTATAAACTACCTTTAGCGTATAATAATCGCGCATGATAAATGCTTAAACATAACATAACATGATAAATGCTTAAACATAACATATTATGAAAGAAGCCCATGCTTGATTTAAAGTAATTCTACTAACCTTTTTCCATAATTAATCCGAGTTAGTGGAGGCCGTGCCAAGGGACTTTCTATTTATTGATTTTGCCCCCTTGGGCCAATAATAATAATAATAATAATAATAATAATAATAATAATATATTTATTGATTTCGTTGTTACGATTATAAAGTGATACTACTCTATTAATATCTACAACTAATATGCCAATTTGAAGCTTACCAATTTATATATATATATATATATATATATTTTTAAAGCAAAGTTTGATCTATAATATAAACAAGCAAATGTTAATCATATTAAAATTGTTTTATGCCTCTGAAATTGAGTGTCAATTTTTGTTTATGTCAAGGAAAAATGCCTTTTGAAGTGATTAATTCAAACATGAAAATTATGAGCGAGAAAATATGAAAAAAGGAAGTTAAAAATCTTTTTTGCAAAAGTTCGTGTTTCGATGACACGAAAAAGAAAAAAGATTCATGGTCAAAATGATTGTCCTGTAGAAAACAATTTTTTTTGCAAATATCATCTTTCAAATTTAATAAAATTTTGTGTCTCGGAAAACTTTCAAACGAAAATTTTTCGTTATATAAATTATGAAAAAATTATTTCTCAATTCTTTCCCTCTCTTTTCCTTTCCTTTTCTTTAGTTTATTACAATTTTTCTCCGGAATCAACTTTTTTTTATATCTTTCCCGCTATTCAAACCAAGGCTGGTATACAAACTTCCCCTTCTTCACCCTAGCTCCTGTGATGCACATCTTGCAATTTACCTCCTCCATCAGGACAGAATCGATGGGGGACTGTCGGGATTGCAATCTCAATTTTTTTTTTTTTTAAATTAGGAAAACCATGTACTCCTAATAAAATGATTTGCGACGGCCTGATCAAACAGGCATCACCCATATTATTTGCATAATATACGTTTGTAGATATTGGAAAAGCAGTTTTTGTTTATTAATTAGCCGGCTCTCATTAAAGCAGATGTGAAATGGGAATAAAATTACCCGGACACTGATTGGTCATGGCTCTATCGCAGGCGAGAGTAAAAATGGCGAAAAGGACCGATAGAAGAGAGTTTGGATTTTTTATCTCATTTTGTATCACACTATGTATTATAATTCACATAGTGATAGTGGAAAAAAATTTAACATAATAAAATGACAACTCAAACCGAGCAATATACGGCGGATAATATTTTTTAATTTTTTCAACTTCCAACAATCTATAAAGAGCAATAACAAATAATAGCAGCAATAAAAATCACACAAAAATAGACACCGAAATTTAAACATGAAAAATGTTCTCAATGTGTGAAGAAAAACCACGGACACAAACCAGTCAACCAATCTCCACTATTATCAAAATAAAGGTACAATAGAGCCTCAAAATTCCAATACAAATTGTGCTCACCAATCAGCCAAAGAATAAGGTAAGAATAATGAAATATAGAACAAGAAGTAAACAGAAAAATCAGAGA
>JAOTQG010080946.1:0-13954 GCA_025631175.1 Iris virginica
GAGAGAGAGAGAGAGAGAGAGAGAGAGAGAGAGAGAGAGAGAGAGAGAGAGAGAGAGAGAGATCAGGCCGAGCATAACAATTGGACTCCACTCCGGCCAGCAGCGATTTGAGTAAGGTAAACAAACCTCTCTTTTCCCCTTCTGAATTCTCGGGTTTTTTGTGCTCTTACTTCTTATTTTGCCAAAAAAATGAAATTGGAAGGATGAATTGTTGATTGGAACTGTTGATTTCTTGTGATTTTTTGGCTCGGTAATGTATTGGTTTGGGGCAGAAAGGGAGAATGAATGTGAGGCAGAGCCGCAGAGGTAGTACTGTAATGGTGATTATTGAAGGTTATGCAGATTGTTTGCTGTTGCTGGTGGTTAATGATGTAGATTTATTATGCTTAGGGTTAGGTTAATTTTTTCTCTTTAGTTATACATTAGTATATTTATCTTAAGGTGAATTATTACACTTTTATATGAAGTTTTTTGTTTGATTATTTACTTTTGATTAGTTATTTACTTAATTGTAATAAGGGAGCGGCTGTTTGCAATGCACACAAATGTTTAGTTTAATGTACAAAATTTTGTGACAAAAATAACCTTTATTAAAAAGTGTTTTATACCCTTTTAAATAAAAAATAATAAAATTATTACTAGCTTCGTAAATGCTTAGTACAATACACAAATATACAAGTGTAAATAAATTTATTTTCAGCATAGATTGTCTGTTATAATTAAAAAAATTAAAGAAAAGCAAATGCACATAAACCCTATCTTATAACAATGCGGCTAAGTGTTCAGGGAAGAGAGAGGATAAAAGACCTAGGGAGAACTTGAAAAATTGCCATGCGGGCAAGAAAAGCAAGAGGGTGAAGAAGATGAAAGGAGGTGCAGCTAAGTTGAAGAAAGTAATTTGGATTTGGATTGAAAATTTGAAAGGAATCAGTGAGGTGCATGTAACAAAGAAGACCGTAGTTATCTATCCAAGCAGTGCCCATTAAATTACGTTCTCTGGTCTCTTTTTCGCCATTCAGGTTCTTCTAGGTGTTTTTCTTGTGAGTAAGCACTCAACATTGTTGACTTCATTAACTGAGATAATTGTAAACCCTCCTTAAAATAATTATTCCTCACATACCCAGAAATTATAGAACCCTAAACTATTACATCTTTTATCAGTGCCTCGTCAAATAACAATTTAGCCGACTACACTGTCTCCTCGTTTAGTATACTCAGAAATTAACACTGTTCATGCCACAACACAATGATTAGGAACCTCATGAACTGATCACTTTAAACATTGTCGAACAATACGATTTGGATGGGCAGAACGTTGGTTGGAAAATGAGATTCTTGGTATTCAGAATGAATAGTTATTTAAATTTGTTAATTATGAAAATTGATTGATGTTAGAAATAAATATAATACAAACACCTAATAGAGGATGTGTGTGAAAGAAACGGAATAACTAGGATCTGCAATGAAGGCTTCTATTAAGTTGTAAATGGAAGAGGGAGGAAAATATGTTTAAAACAATTTAATTTGTGTAGTAGAAATAAAATTGTTATTTCAGGAGAGGATTAAATAGGTACATGAGCGTGTTAAAGTTAGTAAAATATTTTAAAAATGTGTATTACATGCAATTGTCTATAAATAGCCGCTCTCTTGTAATAAATAAAGGAAGTACAGTTTTTTTAAAAATTGATCTTGCCCTCATATTAATGCCACTTCAACAAATCTTATTGCAAAATTTTTGGTCGAACTCCGGTAAATTAGGTTCAGGACCAAATTGAATCTAACCTAAAAAGGTTAGGTATTTGACCTTCAATAGAAATATGTTAAGAACTACTAAGAAAAAATGGCTAAAGGTCAGGGACCAAATAGTATTCTGCCAACATTATTATGTTAGTTCGGACTTTTGATTTGAACCAAGCTAAGCCCAATTGTTTACAACAAACCGAATGAGAGCCCTGTGGTTCTCTTCTCATGGGAAGAACATGATAAGAATATCACCCACTCTGCCCCGAAATACACCCTCGCACATCGAACTGCCATCCGCGTCGCAGTAGCTTATAGCTCCATAAGCACAGTGTGTTCATTCTTTTTGCTGTTGCTTCAAACTATATTAACTTAAATGGCAGGGGATTCACAGGTACTGCAACCACTACTACTGCAATCATCTTCTTCAAACAGTTCGTTCTATATTATGCTCTCTTTTTTGCTCCTGATTAGTATTAGTATATATACATACATATATATATATATATATATATATACACACACATTCCTATGTAAGCGAGCAAATTATGTTAATGCTCAGAATCATTCATCACATATAACCATCGACAGAAGCTGCGTTCGCGTAGGGCAGCGCAATGCTTAGGGCAGAGTTAAGATGTTCTTTCAATTATTATTTGTTACCTTAGTAGTACCAGGGATTAAATAATGCAGATAAGTTGTTTGATAAATTTAGGCATATGATAGGAAGCATTTATGCCAAAAAATAATCCAATTTGGTTTTTGGGACACTTAATTTTATTAAAAGCTTGTTTGAATAAGTTCATTTCAACTTAAATATAGGTGACCCTGAGAGTTACTTCGTAGAAGAAATGACTTGGTGTCGTTATTGTGCAATGGATTGTGAGACTGGTCGTGATTACGAAACAGGGAGCATGTAAAAAACCACTCTTCTATTGTTTATCGGAATTACTCCATGGTCTACTTTTCGAAATTGTTTGACTTTAATCCTTGTTTTTGCTCATGTGTTTTATTATGATTCAGATGTTGTACGGTGTGTGGAAAATTAATCAGTCAAGATGTGTTTGTTGATGAGCCTGCCTTTGTTAAAGGGCCTGGAGGCGAGGTTTGTTTCTCGATTCTTTTGTTCCTTTTTTTTTAACGAGGAACCAATTTTGTAAGGGAGATCATTGGCATATTTTGCCTCAATTATTTCGTAGAAATCGGGCATCAAAGCACTCGTAAGCGTGATTATATTTGTAGGGACGTAACCCTTTATTTCACTTGGCAGTTGTTGTTAGGGGAGAAATTTTACTCTCGACTGCCTCATGAACTCTCTTTCTAATGTCATAAACCTTCGAATGATTCCCAGGGAGTATGAGAGTATGTCTGTGCTACAAGCTCCAAATTTCTTGAGCAGTAGCAAGAAAAAGATAACTTTTCCGGATATTGGGTTCCATAGAGTTAAAGAGCCATGCCTTCACCATGACATTGTTCGATTTCCAATCATCAAATTTCGAATCATCATTCGCTGGTTTCTTAGACATTCCATCAATAAATTTTGTATTCTATTGGCTTGAATCGAGAGTAAACAAGCTTGCAACCATGTTGGGTAATTCGACCAATCCAATTTCATGGGGCTAACAATGAGGGACGAGCTTAAGTGAACTCCTAGGTTAGCAACACCGTCACTATCTTTGGAATTGAGTTTATCTTCTTCTGACATGGTAAGACAAACACTCCTCAACCACAAAAAAAAAATATACCGGATTCAAACCACAATAATCAAGCAGATTCAGCTGAAAGATAGTACTAGAGGACAACTAGAAGTGATTGACAAAAACACCCATAAATCCTAACCAAACACTTACACAGCCTATAGATCCATAATGAGGAGGAAAAATCGAGCTCGCCA
The DNA here is from genome assembly GCA_025631175.1 of Iris virginica. NCBI lineage: Eukaryota > Viridiplantae > Streptophyta > Magnoliopsida > Asparagales > Iridaceae > Iris > Iris virginica. The sequence continues at coordinate 3,635 of JAOTQG010080946.1, forward strand.
TGAAAAAATGGTGCCGGAAAGGTCACCAGCGCGCTGGCGACGGAGGCGCGTGATAAGCTCCGACATGTCTGTCGGAGGTGAGTTCTTCACGCCAGACTTGGTTTTTTGAGGTGGTCGTGATGGTGCTCTACGGTCTCCATGACCGTTTTGAAGAGGGAGAGAGCTGAAATCTTTTTCTATTATTGACATAGGAGAATATTACAACCTTATTTCTACCACATTTACATGTTACACTAAGCACCCCCTAAAATACAAGTGCTATACAACTTAAATCTTACATTTAGTAATTAATTATTTTCCTATTTCGGGTTGTTTTAGTTTAATTATATCCTAGTCTTAGTAAGCGAATAGTTTAGCATATAAAAGAGATGTAAGCCTCGAACTAATTCAGAGTTGCTATTATATTTGAGTTTAGTCAATTGCGTATTTTTCCTTATCTCCGCTGGTCTTCCTTTCAGCTTCTGTTTTTTGAATTTCCACATTAATTGATTTACTTGATCATTGTCTTCCCTTTATCCTTCTGATCAGCCAGAACGCCTATCTTGGCTTCTAAAATCTTCAGATCTTTATTCCGTCTAATCTTTTGTGAAAAACCTTATTCGACCTAGGATTTGGATTGACTTTCCGCTTCACAATTGTATTTGGAAGTCCACTGTTCCACTAAGTACATGGTTTTTGCTTGGTCAATTGCTCTTAATCGTTTGAATACCAATGATTGGAGGCAACGATGACGCCCGTGTAAGGCTTTATATCCAGATGTGTGTTATGTGTTTGATGAATAGTGGGACTTCACTTGCTCCTTCATTTGTGGCGTGGCTTTTATGGCGTTCCTTGTTTGCGGTAAAAAGGGAATATTGTAGTATCCCTCAGAGAGGCGTGGAGTGTTGAGTTTGTTATGGAATATTTTGGATGGAGAGGAGTTGCTGAATCTTTAGGGGTGAGTTATCATCGTCAAGCCTTCGAGAGAAGATTTCTTTTTAGGTCCTCTTTGGGTGCAAAGTTTGGGAGCTTTTGAAAGCTTGCCTTTATTGGATTTAGCTTATGCTCCTTAGTCCTTGTAGCTTTAGCCTAGGTGTATTTTTATTTTATGCCGTCTTGGCTTTTCATGGTTGTATTAACTCCTTTGTAATTAATTTTCTTTTTCTATAATTCTATCACAAAAAAAAAAACTAGGTTGTTAGGGGGTTGGTCATGTTAATGTACACCAACAACCCAAAATTGGTCCGGTTTGAGTTTTGGAAAGTCAACCAAAAACATGATCAAAATACTATTTGATATATATTGTGTTTTATATTATGAAATTTCAATATTTGGAAGAACATTAAGGTGGTGTTTGGACGGTTGGTCTTTTTGGTATGATTTTCGAAAAAGTTGTTGGTTTTTGATAGCTGTTAATATTTTAGAAATACCAAGAATGTCCTTGTGAGAGAAAGGAGGGATGAGAGAGAAAAGTTGTATTGGGAAGAGAAAAAGTTATATTGGGAAGAGAAAAAGAAGGATAGAGGAGAGAGAAAAGTTGTATTGGGAAGAAAAAAATGAAGAGAGATGAATAAAATAATTAATATAGGATGATAGGGGTATGATAAAATAGTAGGTTATGTATATGTTATTTTGGGATAAAACCTAGGTAGTGAACAAGATTGAAAAAAAAAGTGTAACGAAAACCCGGCGTTCGAACACCACCTAAGTAAACTTTCAATAACAATTTTTATAACATTGCAACAAAAAGTCAATTTTCTTACAAGATGGTTAAAGTTTAAGTGCCCAATAAAAGTAAAAAAAAGGACACTATTTTGGGATGGAGGGAGTAATAATAACCTCTGAGTTCCTGCATTGGCGTGCTTTTATCCTGATTGTGGTTGTATTTTTCCCATTCTTGTTTTTGACTAATTTCTTCTTTTTATCCAACTGCTGCTATAAGCTGTAATTTATTGTCCATAAATCTATAGCTACTTATAGCTTCTATCTGTTTACCAAAATTTTCCTACATGGTCATCTCTAGACTTCATTTTTCGGAAGGCAGTGTGGGGGTTGCCATATTGTAACTATGTTCTGACATACTACCACCAATGTGCAGAGTCGATTAGCAGGTACTTACGTAAGGAGCTGTCTTGGTGATGATTCTGAGTCTCATAGAAGGACCTTAGAAAAAGGTACTTATTGCTGTTCTTTAAACGTTTTTCTGCCCTTTTATATTTTTATTTATATTATTGGTTAACATGCTTTGAGTTGATATCACTATAAAAAATATTTTTAGCTCAAGGGAGACGTAACATTTGTTTGTTATTCGTGGAGCAATAAGTTCTCACCTTGCTTAGGAGGATCCGGAAAACTTAAGTTATTCATATTAGTAGAACTTGTGTGACGTGAATGCACAAAATCTTGAAATTCGAAGTCAAATGGGTCATGCCATCTTGAAATCTTGATATTGAATAACAGTTATAACTTTTCCTATCTCTTACTTGCCGGGGTAGTGGCTACAGGATCAGGGTAGGGCTTTCTGTTCCTTGTATAAACTTGCATTAAAATAATACTTTAATGAGTTCTTCAGCACCTTACCGTTGAAATGACCTTGCTCTCCATAATTATAACTTACTCTAGGTTCTTAGCCTCCCAACATTTCTGCCACCACGAAAATTGCCTCGAAAATTACCTCCTTCTCCATCTACACGATAACCATTACCTTGTGACCCCTATTTCTCTGCGGGTAGGGGTGGAAATCGGACGGAACGGATCGGAAATAGCATTTTCGGAAATCAAAATTAGTTTCCGATTTCCGTTCTGAAAATTTCGGAATGCAAAAATTGATTCCGATTTCCGAAAATTTTGGAACTATCGGAATTTCCAAATTCCGAAATTTTGGAATTTTCAGAAAGTCCATAAATCCAAAATTTTGAAACTTTCGAAAAATTCCGAATCCCGAAATATTTTTTCTTTAAAGATCCTTGTTCACTATGACATGCTACTATGCAGTCTATGCTACTCCTTCACAACGATTTACCTTTACATTTTTCAGCAAATTAAATACTTTCAAATCAAGATGATCTTTCAAAATAATATCTTTAAGAAAAAAGTAGAAAGAAAATACAAAAAAAATGCAAATCAAAGTGCACAATAAACTTTGAAGTGAATACTATTGTTAGTACATGAAGTACTATAATCCCAAAATTATGAGAAAAAAATGTTATGAAAAGGAACACTAAAAAATATGATAATTATTTGTGCATTTTGCTTAGTCATGTTCGAATTTAATTAAGTTATTTGTCTACAGACCTAAGTTTGTCTCATTTAGGATGAAATTAATTTAAAAATATTTAAAAATTGAAATAAATTGAATTCTTTTTGGAAATGAGTTGGAAGATTTCTTGAAATAAACTGGAAAGTTTTTGAAAATAAATCGCAATTTTTTTGAAAATAAATTGGAATATGTTCGAAAATTATTCGAAAATAAATCGGAATTTTTTTGGATCGGAAATCGAAAATTCCGATAATTTTAAATCTAATTCCGATTCCGATCCAAAAAATATCGGAAAAATCGGAAATCGGAAAGAAAATAATCGTTCCAAAATCGGAAATTTTTGGCTCGTAATCGGCGGAAATCGAAAATTTCGTTCCTATTTCCACCCCTATCTGCGGGTGATGCACTAGAAACATTCAAGATCCTCGATATGGCATCAAATAAAGTACACATATGCTTGCTCGATAGTAAGCGGTATTGGATCACATTATACTCCTTCAACCTTAATAATCAACCGAACATTAATAACTTCTCATGTTGAGCTCTCGTTTCGGTCACATCATCTGTAACGGGCATTGCAACATTGAAATCCTCACACATACTCCTAAAATGATAGTATTAATCAATAGTGGTTCCCTTTTTCAGTGACCCTCCTGTGATAGTTATAAAGCTTATGCTAGTTGCTCACTCCTGAAACCCAGGATGTAAGAGATCCCACAACTCCTTGCTATTTTCACTATGCTGCATAAAGAGAATTAACTCTTTTATTAATGCAATTCACAATCCATGAGAACATCTTTGTCAGCATCTTTCTACACATCCCCCTATTTTTTCATGGGTTGGACAAGTTTAAGCGAGCTGATTCCCTACTTTATGCCCTCCATGTTTCTTTAACCAATTCGACACGTCTAGCTTTAAGATTATCTCAATCAACTTAGTTTGGGTGGACAATCCTGTCCCACTATGTCCCCAGACACCTCCGACCGCCTTTCCGTCCTTGGCCATTTTTGAAAAGTGTTGGAAGTAATTGATCAATATTGTATAGCATTTGTATCCGGGGGAACTTAGTGCAATATGTATATGGGTAGAAGTATTGTTGTAAAGAGTACTCTTCTCATTATGTCAAATATACAAAGAAATCAGTTTCTCTCTCTTCCAAACTCTCTTTTCTTTTGGTCTAATTCATGACTTGGTATCAAGAGCACCAATTTAGAGAGATACCCATGAAAATATGAGAGTACCACTGTTCAGAGAGGAAACATAGGCCAGCTTGAAATTCTGAGCTTCACCAGAGCTTGCACGCGCTTCCATGTGCCACCTCTGACGCTGGAGCTCTGCCACACGCACCACCTACCACTGGCGCGTCATTGACTTTTTCGGCGAGATTTTTCAGGGTTAATAGGCGAACTCCACGTGGTTCTGAATACGGTGGAGGTGTGTTGTTCAGATTTGGTTTTCTAGGTTTTATCGTATGTGTTGATCAAATTTGCTTTTCTAGGTTTTACGTCATACATATCTCGTAACTTAGCCTTGAAATTTTTTGCTTCTGGCCTTGATTTGTGACCCGAAATCGGTTCTGTATGGAGTTTGTACATGGTTTAGCAGGTGTGATCTTAGGGTTGTTTGGTTAGCCTTTTTTTCATTGTTTTCTTTGGCTCAAGAGTCCCTTTATGATTGTTGGGTTTGATTTTTGACAGTTCTACTTTAAGTTACCATGTCCGAAGATGTTAAGACTATTTCCAATGAAGCTAGTAGAGGAGCTCATCTCGAACTGCCTTCGTGATTAGCTCCGTGAGGTATAGCACAATGCCATGGTGAAGACACGGCTTTACGACTCAATGGAACCAAATACTCGGAGGAGTAATCCTTTTCTCAAAACCACTCATGAAATTTGGGGTTCGTTAGAGAAAACATGCTCACATGCTGAAAATTATTCCAAAGTGTATGAACTTAAGTTGAAGCTCAAAAGATAGTCCATGATGGAATGTCTTTAGCGGAGTACCACTTTGAGCTTACTAGTTTGTGGACTGAATTGGACCATTATCGCGTCTTTAAAGCGGAGCAAACTTTTGATGCTCATGACTAATTAGAGAATAGTCGATGAAGATAGGGTGATTGGCTTTCTTGGTGGTCTTGATAGCTATTATGATGCAATCAAGGCTGAATTGACTCGAAATGTCCCACTCCTTGATGTTTGGGCTGCACATTCTCGTATTCAGGGGTATGAAATTCGACGATATGCTATGAGTTCTCGTCTAGAATTAGTTGATTTGTCTGCCCTTGTTGCTACTCCCCCGTCTGGAGCGACATCCTCCGTTGTTATAGGAGTCCACTTATGTCTGATCATTGCAAGAGAGACCGGGAGGGTAGGTGCTTCTTTCTTTATCCCCACCTTTGTGGTCGTGGCCATGATCGTGACGGAGGTCGTGAATTGGGGGAATCTTTGCTCACTTCTCGGCTTCAGCGGAAACACACATATGTTATGGATACTCCTCCGGCAATAGCAGCATTACCGCCGACCTCTATACAACCCTCTAGCTCCTCGTCATTGATTTCGGTGCCTCCGACCATATAACAAAATTTTCTAGCTTGTTTAGCTTATGTGTGTCTGATCCCCTCTTTTTCGGATGGATCCCTTGCACCTTCTTTGGGGAAGGGTTTTATTCATAATTCTCCTAAATTATCCTTGAACTCTATGTTGTATGTTCCGTCATTTACCTCAAAGCTTATATTTGCTAAGCATCTTACCGAGTTTTTAAATTGTTCTGTAACCCTTTTTCCACCTTGCCGTGTTTTTTAGAACATAGCGACCGATCAGACGATCGGGGGGAGGGGGGGGGTAAATTTTGTAATGGATTGTATGTCTAAGAGAATGTGTCTACATCTCCACCTGGCTCTCCAAGTATCTACTAGCTCTTATTTAGTCTTTTGTTTTGACAATCCCTCTTTTGGTGTTTTAGAACATCCTTTTTCTACTTTAACTAAGTAATGTAATAGGTCTAATTATTTTTGAACCATGTGAACTAGTAAAACACAAACATTCCGGTTATTCTAATAGTAATAGAGGAGCATTCCAATTTTTGGTATTCATTCTGATGTTTGGGCCCATCTCGAGTTAATTTATTCCAATTTTTGTTAATTTATTTCATAATAAAAAATGAAGTGTTTGAATGTCTTAAAGTATTTCATACTATTAGTCATAAATATGAGGGTATTGACCCAGTTTTACCTACTGGCAACACTACAATGTACATTTAGTGTGGTTTTGAGTCTTACTTGTCTTCTCATGGTTGTGCATCAAACCAATTGTGTCAAAACTTCCAAGCAAAATGGGGTAGCAGAGAGAAATAGTGATCATGTTTTAGGGGTTGCTATATATACTATGCATGTTCCTAGTTTTTTATGGGGAGATGCAGTCTTAACTGCATGTCCGAGAAATGGTGTTTCCTCTATTGTTCTCAAGTTTAAGACTCCGACATCTTTTCTCCTGACCACTTCTACTCACACTCCCGCTTCATGTGTTTGTTTTGTTCACAACTATGCTCATTAGCATGGGAAGCTTGATGTTCGTCTCTCTAATGTATTTTCATTGTATGTTCTCCAACTTAGAAAGGGTACAAATGTTATTATCCTTCCACTTGTCGAGTTTTGTTAGTCATGATATCACTTATGGGAGTCGGTCTCTTATTCTTCCACAAAGTCATTCATTCCTTCTGGAGGGGATAGGAAATGAAGAAATAAATATGGATAAGACATATGTGATTGATTGACTATTAGGAGATGTTTGCTCCTGTTGCCAAATTGAACTCTATTCGGATCCTCATTTCTTGTGTCGCAAATTTAGGATGGAATTTTTGGCAGCTTGATTTGAAGAATGCCTTTTTGCACGGCAGCTTAGAGGAAGAGGTTTATATGGATGGTCCTCCTGGCTTCTCATCTCACATTAATGAAGGTGTGCAAACTCAAGAAAACTTTGTATGGGCTGAAACAATTTCCTATAGCAAAGTTTGGGAGATTTCACAACGCAATGATAAAGTTTGATTCAAACAGAGTAACTCAGATCATACAATGTTTATCAAGAGACAAGGGGGTAAGATCACCGATTGGATAAGAATCCGTAAGATCACTGTCTTAATCGTTAATGTCGATGACATCATTGTGACATGTGATGGTGAATGTGAGATTAATTCAATCAAGCGGGATTGGCGACTGAGTTTGAAGAGGTCAAAGACTTTGGGTTCGTTACAATACCTACTTGGGATTGTAGTAGCTGCTAGATCATCTCGTGGGATCTTTCTCTCTCAACAAAGTTATGTTCTTGATCTCCTATCCGATACCGTGCCCCGGAAAATCTCAATAATAAAAGCTATTCGACTTTTTGGGATGCAAACCTGCTTACTCACCTTTTAAAGCTAATGATAAGCTTTTCGGACATGTTGGCATCGTGGTGGATAAGGTGAGATACTTATTAGGACTTATATACCTTGCATATACGAGGCATGACAATTGCTGTTGTGAGCCACTACATGCATGAACCCCTGAGTCTCACATGGATGCAGCATATTACATCTGAGATACTTGAAGGCTACACTGAAAAAATGTTTATTGTTTGAATCTCACAAACATCTAGATGTTCAAGGGTATAATGATTTAGATTTGGTGGTTCTTTGGATGATAGGCGTTCCACTTCTGGCTATCTCACCTTCGTTGGAGGAACTTTAGTGACTTGGTGTAGCAAGAAACAAGTTGTAAAAGCAAGGTCTAGTGCCCAGACAGAATATAGAGTTATAGCTCTTGGTGTGTTTGAGCTCCTGCAGACTCCTCATTCTCTTCTTGGAGAACTACGAGTCCCACTGACCGGACCTATGAAAGTTGTTCTGTGATAACAAGGTAGCTGCTCTATGCATTGCCAATGATCTGGTTTAGCATGATGGAACAAAGCATATTGTGATGACCGGCATTTCATCAAGGAGAAAATTTCTAGTGGTCGCCTTCGTATCCTTATGTAAAGACTGATGCTCAATTAGCCGATGTCTTAGTAGTAAAGTTTTTATTCCCATTGTAAGCAAGTTAGGAATGAGCAATATCTTCGCTCCAACTTAAGGAGGAGTGTTAGAAGTAATGGAATAATGTGTCAGTATTGTATAGCATTTGTATTTAGGGGCCTTAGTGTGAAATGTATATGGGCAGAAGCATTATTGTAAAGAATACTCTTTTCATTAATTATTCACAGAAATCCGTTTCTCTTCCAAACTCTCTTTTTCCTTTTTTTTCATCTTTTTCATGACTGAAAATTTTACTTACCTAAGAAATTCCTAACAGCCTATCTAGACACCCAAAACAGCCGCATCAGAGAAACTGGACACCAAACTCCGGCAAACCACTACCTCTACACCAACACCCCCTAATCGCATAAACAGTTTGGCGGCACAATTTTCTTTAACGGGAAACTGTTCTCCAGCACCGTCGCATGGCGTTAGGCTGCAGGAATACTTTCGTCTCTTCCCAGCACGTGGTGGCTCTTCTGCCGGCCAGAAATCTACTGTCCGCGTCGCCTCTCTACTCCGACGCTAGCGCAGTCCTCAAATCCTCCGTCCAACCACTCTCGCTTGATCAATGATCAAACCCTGTTCAATATTTAGAGTGTGCCATCAATGAGCATGATAGTGAATCTTTAGTGGATTTCTTGGGTCTTATTCTTGGTATGAAGGGCTTTGATACCGTGTAATCAATCAAGAATAAGAGAGGAGAAGAATGAGAGAGAGAAACAGAGAAAAAGACAACGGGAGAGTATTTATACATTACTACATTAATATTACTCTTACGGCCCAAGGCCCATATATCATACTAACCTACGGTTTCACATTTTGCAGGGTATACAGTCATTAATGAATTGATTGATACATTTGGCATCACTGAGGTTTTGCATGCTACCTCTTATTATAAGGTTGCCCTCTATGCCCTCATGGTAGTTCCTTTTTTTTTATTGCTTAAAAATTGTCTCTAAATATTGCTCTTTATAAGTACAATGAAGTACATCTTTGACCTATGCTTGTAGATTGCCGTTGAACGCAGTTTTACGAAGGGCCGTAGAACTGCCCAAGTTGCAGCTGCTTGTCTTTATATTGCATGCCGGTCAGTGACCTTTACTTTGCCATAATTATGTTTTGACATGTGGACAATGACATATTTATGTTATCTCTGAAATGTCTTAAGATAATCATGAGGACATCTCCATGGAAGTTCATAACCAAATGATAGGGTAATTTGCACTGCCCCCCTCCATAGTTTGGCCAATTTCCAATGGCCCCTCTCATGGTTTGGTCATTATAGAGAGCCTACCCCTTCTGTCAAAATTCATCATTCTTGTAAGGATAACATGGTAATTTTGAATTCTAATTCATCAAATATAAATTCTTTCATTTCTTTTTGTAATTTATATATTATTATGGTTTAATTATATTAATTAATATTAATAGTTACAAACAAAGTAAATATCAATATAAAGTAAAAATAAAGAAAGTCAAATAATTTCAAATATTTATTTATTTTTCTAAATTTTTCATAAATTAGATTGATTAATAGAATTAGTAATAAAATATTAAATATTAATATAAAGTAAAAAACCTTAAATATAATTGGTAACAAAAAATATTAAATATTAATGTACATAATATTTCATCCAAAGTAAAATTTATGGACACCCCAAACTGGAGGTAGGTCCAAATAGAGTTTGTGGATACAAGTTGTTTAGTCGATTTTCTAATGAAAATGTGGAAGAAAAAAAATTAAGCAAACAAATTAAGACTAAGGAACGTCACTTATATTGAAACTAAGAAAGTATTTCTTATTATATGAACTAATAATAAATATTATTGAAAACAACAAAGAAAGATTGTATTTATTAAATAAAAATATCAAAGTTTTCATAATACTCATACGAAAATCATTTAAAAAAAAAATTAAAATCAAAGAAGAGAAAAAAAGCAAATCAAAATAAGAATGAAGGAGGGGGAGGGAATATATGTTTATTACTTAATTTTGAATTCATTTTATAGAATATTTTAATATTTAACTTAAAT
>JAOTQG010081057.1:2123-13954 GCA_025631175.1 Iris virginica
TATAAATGTAAATTACAATTAGAGGGAAAATGAGAAACCAAGTAATTAATGTCCACTAAAATTTATAGTGGTGAAAATATTTGAGACGGGCAAAAAAGAATATGAATAGATTATACTCGCTTTCGATTCAAATAAGTGATGACGATTTGACCTGACACAATATTTTGAGAGTTTTATTTAAATTAATTTTAAAAAAGTAAATTAAGTGGTTATAAATTATTTATTGTAGGGATGATAAAAGATATTTTGTGGTAAAAATTTAATGTAAAATTTTCCTTAAAGAATATTCAATTATTTTGAATCGTCCTAAATAAAATGTTGTATCCACACTGATCATTTCAAATTGCTAGATGCTTACCAAAAATAAGAATGTGATCCAGTCAAACTGAATGAATGGCTTGTGTATATTTTTCCTTTTTCATGAAACCAATGGTAAATGGATAACTAACTGTTGGTGTGCTATGTTATTTTAATTCATCTGGAAGTGGGTGTAAAAATCTAATTCCCAGTCAATAATCTTACAAATTCATACTTTTATTGAGACACCGAAATTGATGTATTCGAGCCTAAAAGAAGTCACAATTTCAGAATGATTTGAAATTTGGATTTTGGCAATCGGAGGTCGTTTAGGGACCGAAAACGACAATTTACTGTTTTTCGAATTTTAAATATTTATTTTCGTATTTTTCTAATTTTTATTTTAGGTCCATTAGGGTGTCTAGAAGGTTTGGAAACTATTTAAGTCATGTAAGAGCCGTTTTGGGCTTCGATTTTGAGTTTTGAAATATATAAATCGTGAATCGACAAAGTAGAATTTCTTTGTTCCTTCGTTTCGTTTTTCTTGATTCGGTCATTCTAACACGTTTTTGGCATCCGAAATTATATATCACAGACACACTATAATTTGTAATTAGGTACCATTGTATTCATGTGAAAGGATTAGAAGGAATTTGAGACAAAAATAGTTGACAAAGGTGAATATATTTCCTTAGTACTTCAATTTAATTAATTACGCTCATTTTCGTTTTCCTTTTGGGTTGAAAAGTAAGGTAATTAAGTTTCATTTCAAACATTAAAATTATTGCCGCTATTTTTTAAAATGAAACTATTATTCTCACGCGAACGAACAAATTTTAAGGAAAAATGAACTATTTTTATCTTATTTTTTGAACAAGGGAGTATATAATATAAGTTGGTAATATGTCAAGATTATATGTACATTCGAACTCCTCTTTGTTTTTCATTATCGTAGTATTCCTTGGTTAATCCATGCATGCATGCATCTCCAATTTAGAAAAGAAATTAATTTAATTGCAATTTTCCATTCACTAAATGTGTAAAACTACTATATATAGATAGACACATTAAATTAAAGATCAAAAACTGAATCTTTTCAAAAAAATATAAAATAAAAAAACTAATACCGAGTATGAGAGAAAAGTTGCTTCTAAATTAGACACCTACCCAAGTAGAAAGTTTTTAGGAATGAAAACGGAGCGAATATTGGAGATAATGACAGTTGGTATATTGAGAGCCTAAATATTTCGAGTAAAGAATGATACTTTTTTTAAAAAATAACATAAAAATCATAAATTATGAACATAATTAATCATATTTTATATCATATTTATAATTAATAATCTTCATGTTAGTTTTTCGAAGAAAAGTGACACTTCTTATTACGCTTTCGGTATAATTTCCATGATAATGGTCTTACTATCTAAGCAAGATATAGAATTATTATTATGGATTGAAAGCCAAATTAATTGATAGTTAAAAATGGCAGGAGAGAGAGTAAATAACATTGAAAGTATATAAATGCATTGATTAAAGTTTTTAAAACTGAAATATTAATGTTGTGGTTAACAAATGTCTGCATTAAAAAAAAAATCACCCATTCTGCCCTGAGTCAACCGTGAAGGAGTCGCAGTATGTACATCACAGGAGTCAGAGTGAAGAGCTAATGGATAGGTCCAGGGCTCTTAACCCTTAGGTCGCTCCCACTTATAACAGAGTCAGTTGGGAATCGAACCCTCTAAATAAATATTAAAAATTAAAAAGTGAGGGCATTTTGGAAAAGTAAAAATTGGGACATTGCTAAACTCCTGCAACTAGTGGGGATATTAGTTAAACCCTATATATAATATATAGAACTGTCATACACTTAATTTCTTAATTTTAAGGATAAAGTCGTTTTTTGCTTAAATATTGTGTTCGTGATTTCAACAATCAAGATAATAATTACGATTACTATGATATTTATGTTCTCATTTGAGCGACTACATATATATATATATATATATAATATAGAGAACTGTCATACATTTAATTTCTTAATTTTAAGGATCGAAGTCGTTTTTAATTTGCTTAAATATTATGTTCGTGAATTTAACGATCGAGATTGATAGTTACGGTTACTATGATATTTAAGTTCTCATTTGAACGCCTACCTATATATATAATTATCATACATTTTCTTAATTTTAAGGATCGCAACCGTTTTTTTGCTTAAATATAATTATTATACAGTATTTCTTCCTCCATAAAATTACATTAATAATTTTCTTTTTAAGCTTGTTCTAGTATTCCATTTATATCTATAATACAATGGGGCTCAACCTCAAATAGAATATGTATTTTAGGGTGTGTGCAAATGTGAGTTGTGTATATGGTATATTAGGTTTGTACATGATTCGAATCGAGTCAAATTTTTGTTGCCTCAAGTTCAACTCATCAAATTTTTTGTTGGATTTTTATGGGTTCGAGCCGGATCTCAAATAGGTAGGCTTGACTTGAATCATGACTAGATCGTGAAACATTCGCCGGCCTTCATAAGCCTTCGCGAGCCAAGACATTAGTAGATTTAACAGGCCTTGGAGAGCCTCCACAAATCTGAACCAACAGAGAAATGAACTTTTTTAAGAATTTGTTGTTGTTCATGTGTTCTCTATTCTTGTACCGTGTATTTTCAAGGTTAATTTTGTTTTGCATTTGAAATTTTGAGTAAATTTTAATTGAGCCTTTTGAGTTATTACATGTTGGCTAGAGCCTATACGCCTAATCTTTTTATATTATTATATTTTGTATTGTTAGATTCAGATATTCTGAATTAAAATTTGGACATGTTAAGGACGAATCGAGTTGAGCAATAACGAGTCAAGCCCTTTACGAGCTGATTCGCAAGTCTCGAATCATACTCGCGAAATATAACAGACTTCAAATGGTGTTCGCCTCAACTTATAAAAACAGTACGAATCAAGTCGAATTGAACGTAAACGGATCAAATCGTGTCGAGTCCACTAACTACGCGACTAGTTTACTGCCTTAGGTACTAGTATTAGTGAGTGTGTATGTGTATTAACATTTAAAAATTAAAATAAAAGTTGAATATAATAATTAAATTTTTGAAAATAAAATATTATAATTAAATTCATTATATTTAATAAATTTAAAATAAAAAATCGTGAATGTGTAGAATATTTTTAGTGTGTTTTAAGGTAAGGAAATGATTTTCTATCTCAAACTTTTTCCAGATTCTTTCAAAAAAAAAAAAAAAAAAAAACTTTCGAAGCCACGAACACATTCTTACACTACTAGAAGGATGAATTATAGTGCATTATAAAGGAAAGTTCTTTTTATGGATGATCATAAATTAGTAAAGGCACCCATTTTGATAATTGAGGGGTTAAAGGTAATACTAATATGATGACCAAAAGAGGAAATACGACTTTTGTATTTTATCAAATCGAACTTGATTTTCTGTAGAGCCCAGAACATTTTTGTGCAATTTAATTGTGACATAGTGTGCACTTATTTGTCAAGAAAGCCAAAAAAAAAAAAAAAAACATGTTAACGTAGCGCAGGTCCCCAACAAAGAAGCAAAAGAGCAATTAAACTGTTGAACCAACCAACTGCTTTAATCCCTGTTCTCCAAATAATCAGCATCAAAATTGACAGGGTAAAGATCAGCCGTTGATGTGGAAGAAGCAGTCCAGGGAGCATCCATTGATACATTGTTAGTCTGGTCGTCACTCATGCTTGTTGAATAGCTGTGTTGCCCCTGTTCTTTCGTACCCTTGTTGGGGGGCTTCATCTTTTCAATTACTATACGCGGGTCTAGACCACACTCTTGAAAATTTGCTTTGCCTTCCAGGATGCTTACCACTGACGACATTGAAGGCCGATCTGTGGACGAGACGTTGGTGCATTGAAGAGCTATGTTAATCACCGTCATCACCTCTTTCTTCGAGTAGTTTGATTCCAATCTCGGGTCGACCAGCTCCACCAACTCCTCTCCCTTCTCCCTTAACGCAAGAGCCTGCAGTAGTAAGAGAAATAAATGAGTCAAACTGTAAAACAGCAAAAATGGGTTTATTTGAGTAACATGTAGTGCTGGAAAGAGAGCGAAAAATTACCCAATCTAGAAGATAAAAACAATCCTCCTTTGCCCTGTAACTAGTGTTGGCCCTTCCACTGACAATTTCCAATGCAACTATTCCAAAACTATAAACATCTGCTTTGTCGGTCAGGTAACCCCGCATTGCATATTCAGGTGCCATGTATCCACTGCCAAACATAGATTTCACATCAAAAAAATGCTGACCAAGTTATAATACATTGTTTGCTCCCAGGAACTGCTTTTGCTAAATACTTCTACAGTTCTTCGTAATTGTTGGCAGATGAAAATGGAAATATGCATTTTAAACTCACTAAGTTCCGGCGACTCTGGTGCTTATATGAGTATTTTCCTCCTCGTCAAGTTTAGCCAGACCAAAATCAGATATCTTAGGACTAAGATCCTTATCCAGCAACACATTGGTAGCCTTTATGTCTCTGTGGACTATCTTCAGTCTTGACTCTTCATGGAGATAAGCCAGGCCTCTTGCTATACCAATGCATATCTTCAGCCTAGTTGGCCAGTCCAATTTCAACTGAAATTCTTCTGGGCCTTAAAAAACATCAAGTGAAAGGTATACACTAGTTTAGTGAGCATGAAATGTGCAGTTGTTCTGATTCGACAGGAGATGAATACAGCAAGAGGCTTAAATTTACCAAACAAAGCACGAGCAAGGCTGTTATTTTCCAAGTATTCATACACTAGCAACAACTGATTTCCTTCAGTACAACATCCATACAGCTTCACGAGATGTGGGTGCTGCAACGCAGAAATCATGCCTATTTCATTGATAAACTCACGATTCCCTTGCTTCGATTTCGAAGAAAGCTGCTTTACAGCAATTATTGTGCCATCTGCTAGATTACCCTTTATTAAGGAAAAAAAATAAGAGTAATCAGAACACAGAGGAAAACAAAACTTATCTACCCCATCAACCAACTTAAGAAAAAGAGCCACACGAATTAAAGTTATTTCAATCATTTTATATTCATGGAGAAAACTATGTTTTAACGGCTTTAAGATTAACAATGAAATAAAGCTCAGAAGGAATCCATAGGTTACCTTGTACACAGGACCAAAACCACCTTCTCCAATCTTATTAGCTGCATCAAAATTCTTTGTAGCAGCTTTAATTTGTCTCAAGGTGAACGAACCAGTGTGCAGGTCTAGACCCTTCAGATCTGTAGTAGAATCTAAGTTGATTAGAATGCTCGGCAGAAACCATTGGTCCTTTCTTATTAGTTTGAAAAAAAACTTAAAACCAAATGCCAGCAAAGAATGAGAACATGATCAATATTAAAGACCATAGCTACAGCCTGATGCCTCAGCGCCAAATAGGTCAAAGCCCGAACAGCATTACAAGTAGCAAAAATAATTATTTTGGTAAGCCAAGAACAAGAAGATACTGATGATTTAAGTGAAAATAAAAGTGCACATTTTAAAGGTAAGGGTTGTGAAATGTTTGTTTTGCACACACCTATATCTGTTGTGTCTTTATGTCGTAAACAGCCTTTCCACCAAAGGACAAAAAGAACCAGGAAAATGGCAAATGCTACTCCAGCTACAATCCCAACCACTACACCAGCAGAAATGCTCTTTCCGTTTCCATTTACTGGCGGAGTAAAATCTGCATGAAGAAGAAACATAAACAAAGATGGGATGAATTACTTTGACCATCCTATATTTATTAATAATAAAAATAAATATGAAAAAGACTATGGTGATACATGTTTTGGTGAAATACCATTTTATTGTTCACTAAAATGTAATTGACCAATGATGAAATTATACAAGACCAATCAGTTGGGGCACTGGAGAGGCCCTTAAGGATTTATCCTCGTAAATGGGTCCAATGTAGCCATCTTGTGGATAGAGTTTCCCTTCGTCAGCGGGAA
This sequence comes from Iris virginica, assembly GCA_025631175.1. Taxonomy (NCBI): domain Eukaryota; kingdom Viridiplantae; phylum Streptophyta; class Magnoliopsida; order Asparagales; family Iridaceae; genus Iris; species Iris virginica. Next base: position 8,415 of record JAOTQG010081057.1, read on the forward strand.
AAAACAAGTAATTTTCTAAAAACATAGTTAAATTTAAACCGTGGACACTGCAGAAAAACAAGAAACATGTAGAAGGTGAATTTACCAGGATCCACAGAAATTGCTGAAACGAGAGGACCATATACACCTCTAACAGGGATAGCAGTTGTCCCCTTCCCGGCCCAGTAGAAGCGGATCTCTAGGGTATTATTCGGTACAACGGCAGTAAAGTTTTTTACGATTTCCTTCCCAACCCCACCTGCTTCATTTGCAATATTGAAATCCTTCAGCACAAGAACTCCCTGCATGTACATAATCCAGTGACACCATAACTTTAGCCGTTGACAGCTAGCTAAAAGTTATACCCGGTAGTCTCAGAACAATTCTAATGGATTTTGTTTGAATGAAATGGAAAATTACCTGAATGTAAATATCAAATATGCGTCTTCCAAGGCTGCTATAACTTTGGCTATCAGTGAACATAATCTCTGCAAAGTGAAGCCTTACAGTGTAGTTCCCGTTTAGCATGCAGAACCCATAATAAGTCAGAGATAGGGGAGAAAGCCGTGCATTAGTGTATAGTCCAGTATTGTTCACAATATTGAGGTTCGAAGAATTTGACCAAATGTAAGAGTCTGTAGGGCGATCATCATCCAAGAAATGGCCAGTGCTGCTAAATGCCCAATTTGTTCTACTTTGAAAGAACATAGAAGGACCAGCAGAACTTGTATCATCTTCATAAGTGGTATCCTGATTGGTAATTACATCCTTCCCACCACAATTTATATGCAGAGAGTACCAATCTGATACAAACCAACCAAAAGATATACTAAAAACCTAACATTGAAGGAGACAATAGAAACAAGGAAAAAAGATACGAGGAATGAAGGAAATATACAGCATTAATTGTTTCTTCTAATGTATTCGGAGTTTTTTTTTTTTTCTTAAGGATGCATGGGAAGGGATCAAACCTGAGATATCAGGTCCTGTAAGTTGTAAAGCCTCGGTTTACCATTGGGCTACTCAGGTTGCATTAGTTTCTCTCATCTCTCAACCTATAAGTATTTTGTTTTGTGGTCCAACATGACATGTGTTCTTACATTTATAATCAAACCACAAAAGGTGTGTGCATGGACTTCGTATTCGATTATTCAATCTCTAGTTCTTCCAATGAATAAACTTAAGGCAACTAATGTTAATAAGCATTTTCGATAAGACAAGGGCCACTGCTCTCCAGGAGCCTGGCTTGACAGTGCCGTCCACCCCCAGTCATGGACCAGGAGGCCAGGATCGGATGACACAACCACGAGAGCACCACCAGGCAGAGTGATTGTTGGACATCGACCCAGGTAAGAATACAGGATAAATCAGAGGTGGGGCAGAGGTCCTTGTTGTACAACATAAATGACAGAACACATAACAACCTCGCAGAACATCATGGGAGATCGGCTCTCCAAGCCCATTAACTCGGTCAGCCAAATAGAGGCTGACACGTATTGGACACTATTGTGCACCTTGATCCAAGATAGTGATGTACGTGCTCCCTCTACTAGACACAGCAATCAGCATTACAGCAGAAATGAGGTACAAAATTACTCCACCAAAAAAGCCGGTATTACAACATAAATGAGGTATGATTTTTCTCCTCCAAAAATATCCTAAACCCTAACTCTACTATAAGCTCTCACTCCCAGAATACAGTTCGGAATCCACTCTGCTCTCAAGCACTCACTCTGTACTGGAGAGTTAGAGCTTCACCGTGTTCTGCTCTTCTCTGGTCTATAAGTGACCAAACACCCCGATATCCACCAATACCGCCACCGTACCACTTAACAACCAGCCATTCCGGTCTTGGTATCATCAGATGTGCACACAGTTATATCAATCTAACCAGTCAAAAGAAACCAAATTAACAGTTTGACTTACTACGGGGACAGTGAAAGCTTCCCAAGCATGAAACAGTTCCACTGACAAAACAAAGAGAATCCAGAAAACAGTCAGTATGACAAACTCAGAAAGTTGTATTACAAGACATTGTGTGAAGTTGATATCCATAAGAAGTTATGAGCAATTTTCAACGATCGAAACCACTATTTAGGTATAGATACGTACGAACTGGAGTTCTTTGAAGAGCTTCCGAACAAGTTTCTACAGACAAAACAGGAAAGGACATGAGGTGCAAAGATGTCAAATAGTACTTACAATAAGCAATAACCAAAATGCTAGGAGAGATTAAGTAATCTTACACACTACGGGATTGACAGCCTAAGTCTGCACTGCCAATGGTAAGATTGTTGTATGAAAGATCACTGTACAAACATATCATAGTAAAATTCGTTAAATGTCAGACACCATGTTAACAACAATTGCTGAAAACTGACCCAAAACTGGTCAGTTAACCATTTACCAAATATCTTTAGCTCCATAAGGTCCAGTTTTTCCCCACAAATATCATACACCATGCCTAAAGCATGAATGATCTTATGCAAAATAATAAATACCAGGAAATCCATGCGAAATTTTGGTTGTTAAAGCTTAGTAGACTTTATCATTTTGATCCTAATACGGATAAGGTGTGCTACAAGGATGCAAAAGTCACTGCTAGTACTAGAACATATCTCCTAACTTTTACGATTGGACTAACTAAGGCTACACATCACCTCAAGGTGATGGTTCAATTTATACGTGGAAGTTAGATGGATCATTCCACTTGACGCACATACATATTTTCATAATGGAAAGTCAATAACTCAGAAGTAGCTAAGACAACATTCTGATACAGCAGATGTAGAAGAATTTGAGCCCCAAATTCAGATTAACAAGAATTAATGTTAAAGAGTTAAATGGAGTCCAGCTATTCCTGCACTCAATATCACCAAAGATTTTCCAAGCAGTTTCTCATAATCGATGAGTTTGTATTCTCTAATCATCATAAGCTACCCCTTTTAAATCAAAATTAAAGAGTCATGCAGGGAAGATAAAAAAATTAACACCGATACGTTGAAATCGACCATGGACCATAGAACCCTTGTCTTTTGAAAGTGAAGATCCCTAATGGAGAAAACATGGTTCTGCCACTGCCAGTGAGCTTAAAATACAAAGTTACATGTGATGTGGACCTCATTTAGGGGGTGGGGGGGAGCTTGACCCGAGAAGAATGATATAATAGGCAATTTTAGGAAAACAGAAAAACTATTTTCACCCACAACTGGCGGGTCATGATTTAAGTTATGGATGCACATGAACTTGCAAATAGCACAGAACATACAGTTGACTGTAAGTGAAAAGAGGATTTTGCAAGAAGAAACTTACATTCGGTCTCCATCTTTGAGCATCCATTCAGGCATGGACCCCGATAGCTTGTTTCCAGTAAGATAACTAAAACAAAGCCAGACTAAATTCACTTATAATGATAATTGAAAGCTTCATTGAATCAATATGAGTGCTGAACAGTATAATGTGGAGCCGGTGACAATTAGCTAGATGAGAAAGCTTAGCACATGTTTTTATTATTTATTTCTTTTTCAGATCAGAGTCACTCATCAGGAAATAACATTCTTACATGTAATCTGTGTTTGAAAGACCGGAATAACTGCTCGGAATTGGTCCATTGAAACTGTTAAAGCTGAGATCACTGGGAGTAAACATTGAAGTTACGGTAGTTAGAAAGTTACTTTCATGATAATAGCTTTTGACTGATATTTAAAGGGTGATCTGAAATCAGATTTTCAGCATGAATGAAAAGGCTTAGCTACAAGCAAATAAAGGAGGGAAAGGCTGAATCCACTAACAGGGTTTTCAACTTGGTCATTGACCCGAGATAATCAGGCAGCTGTCCAACTATATTGCAACTTCTCAATATACTGCAAATTCAGTTCCAAATCAAGCAAACAGAATTAAGGCCATGCCTTCTATATTAATATATATATATATATATATATATATAGAGAGAGAGAGAGAGAGAGAGTGAGATTTGAAAGAAAGAATGGAAGTCAGAGTGACCCCCAATTTTCAAGACATAGTTAAAGAAAAATTAACAACTCACAGTGTCTTAAGGTTTTTACAGTTACTGAGGAGAGGAAATGTGGATTCATTTCCCTTTAAGTCGCTGATTCTCCTGCATAATTTAGTTCAAGCAGTGGTGAAAAAGACATATAACATTCATGACATGGAAAGTGAAACAGAAGGGAAAAGGATAAACACTACGAGTTAAAAGAACTACTCACAAGTCAGTCAATTTTGTCAAGAGCGAGAAGCCAGCAGGTATTGGCCCATCTAAACCACTGGCTTGAATAACTCTGAAATCATTTTAGTTTCTTTAAGTAATAAAAAATGATGATATGGAAGCTGGAAAGATCAAAGTAAGATCAACTCCTCACAATTTTTCAAGATTTGTCCAGTTCTGTATGAAACCCGGTATTTTTCCAGTGAACTGATTATCACCAATTCTACTGCATTGCATAAAAATTTAACTCAATAATCAACTAAAAGGAAAGGAACCTAATGGCTCGAACTTGTGCGATTGATGCACGGAAAAAGTTCTTTTCTCCCATGCTTTCCGTTGGTCAACAACCAACTTCAGTTCTTTAGAGTTATTCACTACTCCTTTCTGATTGAATTACCAAAAAAAAGGATGAAAAACCTTCCAGACTAAAGGGGGGAAAAAAAACTTAAATGCTTACAAGTCTTTCATTCTGGTCCAATTTGCAAGTGTCATAGGCAACTCCCCAGTGAGATTATTTGAGCTTAAAAGACTACAGCAATAAGAAAGAGATCAATCAATTGAAATTTCATGAAACATGTAATGTTAATACACATTAATCTGAATTCCACTAAAAAAAAAGTAACACTTCCTACTTCAGTTTGCACCACAAAAAAAAAAAGAAAAAGGGTTCCAAAATTATCCTTAGACTCCATTTTACTTTCAGATTTATCTTAGCTTTCCAAACATGGTGTTAGTTTTATGTGTCAAATGAAAATTTGCATGGTTAGGTCCAATTTAAAGGGTAATATGAAAGTGGAAAAATTATTAGTTTATCCTCCAAAGTGAGTGTCATTTTTGGGTTGACTACCATGAACAAACAAGATAATGCTCGTTTTGGTAAGAGGGGGGGGGGGGGGGGAAGGACAATGAAACAAAAAATTACAAAAAACCACACATAACAAATGTTGTCTGTAAAGCACGAAATTGAAGGGGATTGGGATTGTACATTCGCTCGAGATTAGGAAGATTGCCAAGCTCTGGAGGAATAACTCCTGATAGTTGATTAAACTCCAGGGTTCTGGCAAACAACAAAAATAAACCCTAATTTAAAAAAATGTAAAAATAACAGGTCAAACATTGAGTGAAATTAACAAAAGGGGTAGAACAGAATTACAGATTGGCAAGGGTGGAAATGTTGCCGAGTTCTTTTGGGATTGATCCCGTAATTCGATTCCCGTTGAGCGACCTGCATTCCAACCATCAAATTAGACCCATAATGCGAGTGTGTGTGTGTGTGTGTGTGTGTGTGAGAGAGAGAGAGAGAGAGAGAGAGAGAGAGAGAGAGAGAGAGAGAGAG
>JAOTQG010081168.1:0-24638 GCA_025631175.1 Iris virginica
AGCTTTGCTATTTTTAATGTATTATATGCTCTTTTTCTATCTGTCTGTGCTTTTATTATTGATTCAGCATATTTGAGGGGTGAAATGTACTTGTGCTCTTTTTTGTATAAGCTATGCTCTTTTTAATGTAGTATATGCTCTTTTTCTATCTAGCTTTGTTCTTTTTGATGATTATACAGATTTAAGGGGTGAAATGTGTTAATGCTCTTTTTTGTATAAACTATGTTCTTTTTAATGAATTATATGATCTTTTTTTATAAACCACTACTTTCAATGTGATTGAAAGTATTCATGTTTTATATGGTAATTGCTAATTGAATTGAAATGATTCGTATTATTTTTAGAATAATTTTAACAATTTATTTAGTGTGTAATTTTTGGAAGGTTTTGTACTAATTACAAAACCTATATGATAACTCCTAAAAATAACTATCGTAAATTGAGGAAATCGTTTTTCAGTTTTGGCTAATACCCCAAGTCTGACTCTCACTCTCCAATCACCTAAATAAATACGTGTCTATCACAGCTGGTAGGGGTGTTTCATTCTTTAATCACCGAGGTGCTTAAAATAATTTGCAAGTGACCCCGTAGCTCCTTAAAGAAATCATAAGGACAGGTGGCTTTTGGTCAGTCCAAAAAGTCAAATAAATAAAATACTACCCATTGGCAGGAGTATAAAATACTACTACTGACAATGACAGTATATACTCCCAAAGTTAAAAGTTCAAACAACTCCGATCCTGCGACTAAGGACCAAGACGCAGGCGGGTGGCTCCGCACCTCCCTTCCCTTTATCTTCACATCCATTTCAATTCCCTCGCTTCTCCACACGATCGTCCCTCACCATTTTTCTCTCTCCTCCCACCCCTTTCTCTCTCTAAAACCCACTCTTAGTAGTCATATTAATTAACTCCACAAACCCCATATGTTTGTTGTATAAACAAAACTTAAATCCGTCTTCTTCGTGTAGCGGTTGCAGCCATGTCTGTGCACTCTATACATCATTTACCGCAGTTGGCGTCAAAACCCTCTTCGGTGTTCGGTAGCAGCAAGAACAGAGAGTTAGTGTTTGTTGATTTTGTGGGTCCTCTGTGCTGCAAATCGAAGAAGCGAAGTAGTTACAGTAGCAGTACAAGTGTTCGTGCTCTGTCCACAAAGAACTGGTCTTCCTCAATCAGAGCTGTTCTTGATCTTCCGCGCGTCCATAATAATGCTTCTTCTCCTTCTGATTCCCACCGGAAGGTCCATAATTTTTTAATTTTCATTTTCCTAATAAGTAGGAGCATTTTCTTGAGCTTTACCATTCCGAATTTTAAGTCAACGTGTCCCTCTTGAGAGTCATGAAGAAGTCCATTTGACCCATTAATGAATGAATAATACAAAGCATCTCAATGGTATCCCGAAAAATTTCCAATTCGATGTACTATCAATCAGAGGTTGGTTGTAATTGATGTGGACCTAATCTGTATATCTTATTTGTCAATATCTGATTGATTAATTTGAAAGTTGTGAGATTTTCGAGATACTACCGGTGGTTGTTAGTGTAGTAATTACTCTTATTGAATTCGTTATTTGGAACATGTTCTCAAAGTTTGCTACTGGCTCTGAATCTTCCCACTTTGACTTTTGGTCAATTTGCAATAATGCTTTGACCAATATTGAAAATTTACTTGTTCGTTTGAATTTTTGAAAATTGTTAATGATAATCTACTTAATATTCTTAAACTTACAATCTAAAATCATAATTAATGCATGTCAAATGTTGAATTTGATTTTATCTTCGGTGACTTTTCTATAAGGACATGAAGATTTTGTTTTTTGGGATGGAGGGAGTATTTGAACTGAAAATCATAGTACGCCGTAAATTGCCTTGCACATCATCCTGTATCAATTCCTCTTGATGAAAGGTCAAACTGACTTCAGACACTTTTTATGGGGTTAAAGTTAGTATTTTAATACTCCCTCCGTCTGAGTGTCAAATTTTAACTATTTTTGGTATTATATTTAGACCAAAATTTATTTATGAATTTATAAGTTGTTATTGATAGTTAACTTAATTTTCTTATAATGACTGTAATTTTAGAATGTAAAATAAGTATATGTTAAATAGTAGTGTGATATTATCTTTATTGACTCTTTGATGAGAAAATTTGACAATCATTTTGGGACCGGGGCAGGGGGAGAGTAGCAGTAAGAAGGAAGTAGCCTGTTTTGATGATCTTGTTCTGCACCAAAGGAAGCATACAGTAAACAAGACTTCTAGTTTTTCAAGTAATTGGGAAAGCTGAACAGGGTAGTCGTCCCCTTTTAGATATAGGTGGACTGTTCTTCTAACTGCCCCGGTTTGGGTAGAAATAGGACCACTTTTCAAGTATTAGTGCCAAACTGAAAAACCAAAAAGTTTTTTGTGCATTAGTTGTAGCTTCTTTTGGATTTAAAGATGTTCCATCAGCCTATCAAGCTTATACTACTCGTTCGTATTTCCTCGTTCTTTTCTTGTGAAACATTTTCTGCATTTTTTTAGGGGTGAGGTCAAGTTTTAAACTACCAGATTGCAATATGGGATGCCCCTCTCTCCTTGTATTTGGTTCGATACAGTGACTTCTTCATGTATCATATAGGCAAATGTGTACATTATAGATTCTCTAAAAACTTGATAAAGTAAATGATGCAGGACAAGCGTGGCTAAGTTTAACCAACAAGAATTGGGCCAACATTGATGTGGAACGCAGCGGAATGAAGGACTTTTGAAAGCTGTTTTTAGGGTTTAATGTGTAGAATTGAGAGGTTAGGGTTTTGGGGTGATTAAGGATGTAAATCGAAAGGTTGTCAAAGCTGTCTAGGCACTGTGAACAGTAGCCGAGAACAGTGATTTGGCTGTACAAGCGGAAGGGAAGCCTGGCTTCACACCGAGGCAACCTTAGGCGTCACCCCTAGGTTTCCTGAGAGTCACACCCTAGAGGAAATGTATCACACAATTCAGAAACTGAGCAAGTATTTGCTGGAAAAATCTTATCCATTAATCTCTCTCCATCCCTCTCTCAAAACTGAATCTATTACAACCTTTAAATAAGCTTAATCTAATTGCTAATTCCAAAAGGATTCTAATTCCAAATTGGGAACTAGTTAAAGACAGCTAAAATATGAATCCTTGTCCTACAAGGATTGAAACTCAATTAAAGACTAATACTTAAAATAAGACTCCTAAACAAGGAAGCACAATTCCAGCAAAGTTATAAATGACTGAAATACCCCTACACATGAAATATTAACATAACTGCAAATAAATATAATATTAGTGCTCTTGTATTTGCTTTTCCTAAACCCTTTTACTGACTGCATCAGTAAATGGGCATGGATGGCAAGTGTTATACGACCTGCATTTTGAGTTTGTGGGACTAGTATTTTTTTAAGAGGATTGTTAGCGGTTCCCCACTTACCCTCACCGAGACATATTGGAAACAGGTGAGGTGTCTTACAAATAGACTCCACCTCGTTGTCTGTGGGACTAGTATGCTAGTATAGTATGGTGTTTATATTTGCTACAGGAGAGCACAATATTGTATGAAAATCCAGAAAAGAAAAGAAAGAAGAGAGACTAACAGTAATGCGCATAGAACCCAAATTTAAACAAAATCACTCACCGTTCTGTATAAGATGGAAAAGCACCTAAAGCTTTGCCTGAAGCAGAAACTTTTATTGTATGTAAACCCTTGTAATGATAGCGAAGTTTGCGTCGATGGTTGATTATATGGTTGAGTGAATGATTTGGAGAATTTATTATAGTTTGAAGTATATTAGGTGCCATATTTAATCCACGGATACTAATTTTTGTGTCTTTAGTGTAGAGCTGAATAAAAAGCCATCAAAGTTGTTATGTGTTGAATCATGTTCTTTTGAGTGAGAAGGAATTTTGGGCCCAAACTCCATCTGAGGTAACCTTTTTGTGTGTGTAACTTCTTCCCAGAAAACACTCTCTATTTACAGGTTGGTTATTGGGGAAAATCTGGTCAACGGTTCTGCTGATCTGTTTCCTTTTTGGTATACATATCTCGATGACCATCAGGAATGGACCATATAGCCAAATTACCATTGCACCAGATGTAAAAACTATGTCGGTGAAAGATTAATGTAGAGTATACGGAGGGAAGAAACAAAACTTTCTTAGGATATTTAGGCGGCTTAAGAAAGATCATAATAAATATTTGAAGGGATCTCTCTACTTCTTAGATGTACCTTGTCTTTCTTTCCAATGATGAACATTGTTGTACTTATTTTATTTGGAGCCCAGCTTGTCTCCTCTATTATACATTTTACTCATTCTAATATATTTCTTCTGCCTTAAAAAAATAAAAAAAGATATTGGTTGGCTGTCTACTCAGCACCTTCGAACCATACCTCAACAAAATAAATGTATGCATCTTCTTTTTCTCAAATTATCTATTATCAACATGGAATTCGATGATGCAATGGAATATAGGATTTTTCAAGCGATCATATGACCCTCAAATTGTTTTCATCTGCCATATTGATCTTCATTTCCATGCTTTTCAGGTCGCTAACTTGGAAGACATACTATCTGAGAGAGGGGCTTGTGGAGTTGGGTTTGTTGCCAATTTGGACAACAAAGCCTCGCATCAAATAGTTAAGGATGCTCTTACTGCCCTTGGCTGTATGGAACATCGCGGGGGGTGTGGAGCAGATAATGACTCTGGTGATGGTTCAGGATTGATGACTTCAATTCCTTGGGATCTGCTTAATGATTGGGCTGACAAACAAGGGATGACTTCCTTCGATAAAGTGCACACAGGTGTTGGAATGGTTTTCCTTCCTAAGGACGACGAACAAATGAAAGAAGCTAAAACAGGTTAGTTGTAAATCTTCAGATAACATCAAAGTATAACTAGTAGAACTGCTTTAAATTCTTGATGATTTGTCCTCATGAAATCAGTTTGATATTGGATCCTCTTAATCATAATTGCTCGGTGGGGTTTAGCTTTAAAGATATGAGGACAAGAAACTAGAAAGAAAAAGAAAACATAACTTTAGTTAGCTGGAGAGCCAAAAAATCGAAATGTTCAAAACATAGAAGCCAAACTCTATTTCCATATTCAACAAGAATGAAACTGCTTACCCTAAGTTATAAGATTCATTTCTTGGAAAATGCTTCCTGATAGCATTGTCATGACATGAAAAAAAATCACTTTCTTTCAATTTCTATGGGTTGCATATGCCATTAAACTGCATCATCATAGAACAGTACATTTCCATCAACGAAGCTGTCTTGCTCAAATTATAAAAACAACCTTCAAAACAATATAAGTGGTGGGACTACCCCTTTCTCAAAATTAGGGCGTAAACTTGCCTTATCTAGTACTTTGACATATAAGGAGCTTGTATGTGCAATCAGGGACTTTTCTGGATGAATGGTTTGTTGTTTTAGGCTTTCATGGAGATAAGGGAAGGTAGAATTGAGGGATGATGGATAATTACATTGGGAATTTCGAAGGCGGTGGTGGAAGTGGAGGAACCGAGAGAAGATGATGGAGGTATGAATGGGGGAGCCATACCATTTAGTGCCACAATAAGAAGCAGGCTCGCGAACAAGCAAAATCAATGAGTTTTATTTGGTGTTCTTGCAGAGCATCAAGTGTTAATTTTCCTGACAGATGATGAGAATGACAGATCAGCGATGGAGCTGAGTTGTGGGGTTGAACATATCCACAGTTTCATACTGCATTCTAAGAAATAATGTGAGTGAATCAGTTCTTCATTACAGAAATAGATGGACGCAAAAAAGGGATGACAATCAATAAAATCTAATTGGTTGAGAGTAGGCTGCACCAGGAAAAGCAAAGTAAAGAATACAATATTGAATTACAGACGATGGAAACTTTGAGAGAGGAAAAGTCGAAAGGGGGGATATGGATTTTATATCATTATTTTGTTACCCGGGGTTAGGGATGGGACTCGCATTTGATTTTGGGAAGACCCATCGGTTGGGCACGATTCTTTGTGTGTTGCCTTCCCGTGCTTGTTTCACGCTTCTTTGGTTCACTCGTATTTTTGATAATCGTCAAGATGGGGAAGCTGATGAGGTCCTTGATCTGCTCTCTTACGCATGTCTGTCCACTGTTCCTGATTCGAGGGTCCGGATTCTTGATTACTCTGGGCTATATACATGTCGATCTTTCCTGTCTATCTGATTCAAGGCCCTCTCCGTAATCCTTTTTCCCTAAACACCAAGCTTTGGATAGTCGAAGTTCCTTTCAAAGTATGAGCCTTCACCTGGACCTGCGTTCTTTATAAACTTAAACACTAACGACAAGCTGCAAGCTCGATAACATACAAACTTACCTTCCGGATTGGTGTGTAATGTGTAAGTGCGTTTTGGAGTCTCGTGTCACCTATTTCTGCACTTTAAGGCTGCTCTATTCCTAAAGGATAATCTTTTTGGTATGGCTGGGGAAGCTTGTGTTGTCCACAAAAGATCTCTACCTTTCTCTTGATTTGAGCTAGGGGTTTTGACAATGGAAAGGATGAAATGTTACTTTGGAAGAGTTGGTTTTTTGCTGTCTTATGGAGGATTTGGACCGAGAGAAGTTACTTCTATGGGATAGGGTAGTTAATATTACTTCTCTCTGGGCTTCATCAAGTGTTGCTTTTCATGTTATTTCCATATCTGATCTTCAGAGAGACTGGAAGGCAGTTGTGGGCCTGTGGCCTTCTGATTTCCTTTTTATAATTTATTGTTTTAGTGTCTGTCGTATCTTTTGTTTTTCTTTTGGTGGTCATCATGTCCATTGCTTTGTAAATTTATTCCGTTAATGTAAATTTCTTTTTTATATCAAAAGAAATGTGTGTACTTCTGAATTAAAGGATATTTCACCTTGCTTATTTCATTGAGTTATTATCTCACAACAATAATGGTCCCTTCAAAAGAGGGCCAGACAGTGAACTTGATAGTTGATAGTGATAGCCATTATTTGATTCCTTATTTACATTTTTTCAACTAAGTAGTTGCATGATGATGGCGCAGTGAGCATCCAAAGGTTAAGAAGTTAGCATTATGACTGAAGCTATGAAATTTATATACAGTAAACTACTGCTACCAGGGTTCAAGTAGGTAAAAGGTACAGGAAGATATATATTTATATATATATATATTTTGAATCAGTGCACTCTATTACTGACATTAGAAATTGAAAATGTATATGTTTTTACTTATAGCCATTCTTTTACTTTTTGGTGGAAAACACCTGAATCCGACCACCATTCGCTTCTCCTGCTTCATTACCCCGAATCCCTCAGTATTCCAGATTCCTATAGAGGTAGTGGATTGATCGGAGTATATGCTGAGATTTTTTTGTAGAAGGGTGCAAGTGCTGACCCGATCTTATTGCTAACAGAGCTTATTCATTCTAGGTTCGGACCTTTGGAACAAGGCTTCTAAAATGTGACTCTTGTGAAGGAATATTTCTGTTTCTTGTTCCAGGTTCCTCATCATTTTCAACAGTGTAGGATGGGTCTTACCCGAACCACTTCAACCTGCACCAATGGCAAGCCGCATGAATGTATGACCTGCAATAAGAAAAGAGACTACATGCAGAATATGAGGGTCATACCCTCCAAGTTGATGCGCTCATTATACTGCAGATATTAAGAATTGACCCACACCCGTAGAAGGCACACCTTCAACAATGTGCTTCCGCACCTGCGTGATGTGGATCATACACCTTGTATCTACTGCATGCAACCTCGTATCAACTTTCCCGCATTGTGGAATATTCTAGGGATAGGGGACAGCCCAGAAAAACCTTTTTGCATGTGCAGGTCATCTCAGCTCTCCATAGGATTGCTAAGAATTATGGATTGGAGGCTAGAACAGGGAGCTCGTCACATGGACCACTCAGGTGATGCCACATGGCCTAGGGAGAAGACAAGGAAGGTAGTACGGACCATCCAATCAGAGTAAGCCACTACGGTTCACACGTACGTTATCACGTGACCCGTCTATAGTAGCACTACAAATAACCACTGACCCCTCTCTCTTAATCTAGCTACCCGCATTTCCACCCTTCCTTTGACTTTTTTGGAGCCCTACCTATCATGTAACACCACACACATATCATAACCTATCCTTAACTGCAATTTTGCAAGTATATTGGGGAACATCCTGCAAATTACGTGGGACTCTGTTTCCTCAAGATTACTAACTCAGCCTTTTCATCCTCCATCCTTAATTTCAAGCCCAATGTTGCTAAAGCATCCGAATGCCAATTAGCATTGTGGGCATGTTTCAAACTCTTGATTTTGCTTAGACTTTGTAACACATGTCAGGCCAAAGACCTGTATGGGACAAAACAGAGATTTAACGTGCATAGAAGAAAGGGAAAATTAAAACTAGGACTAACACAGACCTCTCCAGCCACTTGAAAAAGTACGGTATAAGAGCTGAAAATAAACGAGTAATCGTGAGAATTACAGGAGTTCTTACACGTGCACCACTTAGAGGAAATCCTCGAATGATGGCTAAGCACTTGCAGTATGTCTTTTCTTGAAATGTATTAGCAATTTTATCATTGGATACTACTAGTATCAATATACTAGGTATCTTACACTATATACCAATCATGGACGTCATTAAATGACAAGGTGATGGTAAGGACCACCGTTCAACATGGTTAAAATGACGAAACCATGGATTATAATGTCCCGCAAATTAAAGGGCTAATTAAGCCTGTCAATATGAGTTACATGGGTTGAAATGGGTTGGGTTATAATAAATAACAGATTATAATGGGTTCAACCTATTTAATTATTATAACCCATTTAATTAACCAATCAACTCAATTGTGTAATAAATGAGTTAAGTTAAACTCGAATTAACATATTGGATACTCATTCACATTAAAAATTATTTTTTACAATTTCTAATACACATTTGTAATTAAATGGGTTGTAATGGGTTGAACTGTTTAACAGGTAAAGCGGGTTAAAATGGGTTAATGGGTAGCATTTTGACAGGCCTAGGGCTAATACAATAAATGTATCACCTCTACCGTTGATGCATTTATGGTTCTAGAGTTTGTCATTTTCTGTTTCATTCTGATAGTGTTTTATCCTTGATATTCATCAGATCCTTGCATCAGTTATGTATCTGACAAGTAGCTTGTGCATGACGAGGGGTTAATTTTGATGCTTTCTCTGACGCTAGCCAAATACTGTAGATTTTGTTGTCTACTTTCACTGGGGGCACCAAATTAGCCCTTTTGAGTTTTTGTTATCTGGTCCCATATCCAAATAACTGAAATATGTATTTATTTTGTTGTTGTTGGTATAGGTATGCCGATAAATGTTTAATATTAATGCATGTATGGGTGTATTTGATGATTTTGTCTATGCTCAATCCGTTGCCTAAAATGCATCTATCTGACAGACTCCATATTTGGTTTACATGCCACTCCTCAAAATCGTATTCTGAACGTTAGTATGGTTACTTGTGCAGTTATTGTTGATACATTCAAACAAG
This sequence comes from Iris virginica, assembly GCA_025631175.1. Lineage (NCBI taxonomy): Eukaryota > Viridiplantae > Streptophyta > Magnoliopsida > Asparagales > Iridaceae > Iris > Iris virginica. The sequence goes on from JAOTQG010081168.1 coordinate 9,533, forward strand.
AGGGGCTTGAGGTTCTTGGATGGAGGTCAGTTCCTGTAGATACTTCTATTGTTGGTTACTACGCAAAAGAAACCATGCCCAACATACAGCAGGTTTTTGTTAAACTTGTCAAAGAAGAAGCCAGTGATGACATTGAACGAGAGCTGTATATCTGTCGCAAATTAATCGAAAGAGCAGCAAGTTCAGAAACATGGGGAAATGAGCTTTATTTTTGTTCGTTGTCAAACCAGACCATAGTTTACAAGGGAATGCTTCGTTCAGAGGTTCTTGGAAGATTTTATTATGATCTGCAGAATGACGTTTACAAATCTCCTTTTGCTATTTACCACCGAAGGTTCAGCACAAACACTAGTCCTAGGTGGCCACTTGCTCAGCCAATGAGGCTACTTGGTCACAATGGAGAGATCAATACCATACAGGTGCAATATCTTAAGGCATCCTTTTCGTCTTGTACCTTGCAAATAGTATCTTATTTGTCTTTTTGCACAGGGAAACTTAAACTGGATGCAATCTCGGGAGACCTCAATGAAATCACCCGTTTGGAATGGTCGTGAAAATGAAATTCGTCCTTATGGAAATCCGAAGGCATCCGATTCAGCAAATCTTGACAGTGCAGCAGAAGTATGGCCACCAGTTTCATGTTCATGCTATATTCAGTTCTTGCATGTCTTCCTTCCATTCTTTTCCCTTTTTACTGATGCTGCTAATAGTATGGCCCTAAGTAGAGAAGGGAAAAATACGAGACTAATTTGCATTTGAAGATAATTTCTTTTACTGATGGAAGAATTATTCTTTTCCTATTTCCTGCTATTCTTTTTTAAAGAAAATTTAAAAGCCTTAACTAGAATATAATATTAGGATTGGCTTTGACTTATGGGACAGATCTGAATGAATCATCTTAACCTCTGAGGTTAGGTAGTATTATGGTCTTCATTAGTTCAGCAGTCCTGGTAAGAGCCATGTTAACTTCCAAAAATACTTGGGTGAGGAGAATGTGATCAAGGTATGGTTTTTCTACCTACGATGAGAACAAAACCGCAGTTTGGTGAATCTACAATACAATCTAGTTGTCTCCAGAAAAAATGTTGAGTAGGAGAGAATGGTTTATGTTAACAGTTATATTCTGAAAGTAAGAAGTTGAAAGTTTGAGATCAGATATGTGATTATCGCTGTAAACATTACAAAATGAAAACCAAATTTTCTATGAAGATTGATGCAGCAAGTTAGAACTTTCCATAACAAAAATGTGTTTCATATCTGGAAGAAACATGGCATTTATTGGTATTTGTCTTTTAGTTTTTCAAAATGGTCATGGAATTTAACAATTTCTAGTAAAAAATCTATCAGTTGTGAGATTCTTAGCTGGTGAAATTGAATTTTTGGCTGATTTTCCTGTAATCTGAGTACCTTTGCTACTTTCAGCAAAGGGCAGCTTGCTTTGATCATGCACTAGATAAGACAAATTTTGTACTCCCTCCGTCCCAAAATGAGCGACACTTTTTGTTCTTGATCAATGAGAACGACGGAAACCTGTGGACCTCAAAAATTCGATGAAAACGAATACACTAAAATGAAAATAGTGAATTTACTGAAATATTCCATCTTTTCCCCAAGACTCCAGCTTTATCCCATTTCTTTGTCTTCCAAAGAAAAGAAGACCATTTCAAAACGCCATTTAGAGCTTATCTTTCTCCCCTTTGCTTATCTCGTTGTTTGTAACAAATGGAAAGGGATGGGTGGTGAGATGATACGCTATTTGATACTTCATACCTTTATTAGCCTTCTTTAGTTCAATTGATGTTTACAACAAATCCCATACTGGCAGCACCTTATTCTGCATTAGAGCGGTGGATCCTGGTAAGGCTGGCTGCTTGGAAAGAAAGTATGTTTCACTTAAATGGAAGAACGAGGAAAGAACACGGCCACAAGCAAGTTGCTGTGGCTATGATCGATATCCATGTGGAAACTACTGTAGATACTCTGATGAATTTGGGAGATATCATCTATTATCCGAGATTACACATCTCAAGAACGAGAAATAGATTGCCTTAGGTCAGAACTCCATCTGGGTAGTCGGAACTTATCTCCAATCTGTAATTACACTGAAAGTGACGACAGATATCTAACTAAGGTAAAAAGGAAACGGAAATGATGGATGTTAAATTTTTGTTTGATGTTAAGAAAGTATTGATCAGAAACTCTTAGAGCTTTGATCATATATTGCTTTTGAAGGGCCTGAAAACCAATCTGATATAAGATGAACAGAAGCTTTGCCGGTGATCTGTACTTCGCGATCTCTGTACTGAATCACATGCTTGATCTTGTTATCCATTTATCGGTGAAGATTCCTTGAATAACATACTCTCCGAATTCTTAAATACCTTCAAAAATGATTTCACTCATTGGTTTTCGGAATTTATTATCCCATAAAAACAAGGGAGCGCTGCGGAAATGGTGAAGCTCACAACTGACTTCCCAAGTGTAAGAGACGATTTAGGCAACGGCGAACTTGAGAGCAATTACTATCCCAATAGAGGGTGGGAGCATACAATGCAGCGATACGGAGCACTTGTAATAAGTTATTGCAGTATTTTTTTAATCTGGAAGTTTCTAACATGCAGCTTTATTTCTTTGATTCAAACAGTATTTGTCTCCTACGTTTCACGAATGGTGTTAAAATTCTAACAATTTCCGGTCAAAGCTTGATTTGTTATGAGATTGTAACTTGTTGAATTGAGCCTGTGGCTGATCTTCTTGTAATCTATAAAAACCTTTGCTATATTCCATACGAAGCCTTCTTTGAATTTAATGTAGATCAAATGTCTCGGGATTTCTTCCCTTTATTAGCTTTCTTTGGCTCCTTTGCTGATTACAGTGAATTTCCCGCAGGGCCATCTGAAAGTTGTTTTTCTATTGCAGTATTTTAAAAAATCAGCCTACAAATAGTAAATGAGATGTGTTATGATTTGTAAATGTATTATAAGATAATGTCATAAGGATAAATTTGTCCTGTTTTATTACTCTTAAGATTTGAAGACATTAATTGCGATGTAGGTCGTTTAATGTAGCTAAATTAACTTGCTACATAATCTTGTTAGCGTTTTGAGAGATTGTCCCTTGCTTGTTGAGATTATGCTTACTAGCCTAGTGCCTTAAGAGGGAGAATCAAGTTCCCTATATTGTTTGTAAAAGCCCCGTTTTAAGTTACCAGTTATGGTGAGTGCCGGGAGGGTATTATGCATCGATTTTTGTGGTTTGGGGTGGGGGAGGGTAATGTTCATTTGATAGCTTGGAATATTGCGAGGGGTAAGAATTTGATCTTCCCTACATAGTTATTAAAGACGCGCCTAGGCGCTGGGTTTTCATCTTGTAAGTTGAAATTACTGGTCATGAAAGCCATAAAGATGATGCTTGCATGTTTATTAGGTGTGACTGTCAGAGGGCCATCTTCTTCCCCCCCCCCTTCCATACTATATCTATCATGAAAATTCCTTCTACATTTTGCTTGTATATGTTTCAATTATAGATTTTGATATATTCTTCATTTGCTGAAATTTCTTCTATTTTCTGTGTATAGTTATTAATAAGAAGTGGGCGCTCCCCTGAGGAAGCTTTAATGATTCTTGTTCCTGAGGCTTACAAGAATCACCCAACCTTGACGATTAAATACCCTGAGGTACTTACGCTGGCAATTCATAGATTGATTGGAATAGATGCTATATAATATGCTTTTACAAAGGCTTCTCTTTACCAAAGGGCTGGATTCATTTCTCATTGCAATAATGAGAATATATGCCATTGCCTTTGTGCATCTAAATGTTCACTTAGATGATTCTTTCAGCCTTTTCATGATTCGACTATGTTCTATTTCTGTCTTGAAAAATTATTGTAAGCTTGTGCAGCTTCAGTTGAATTTCTTGGCTTTTCCCTTCTCTTTAGGTCATTGATTTTTATAATTACTACAAAGGTCAAATGGAGGCTTGGGATGGACCTGCGTTGCTCCTATTCAGGTAATGCTTCCAAATTCAGCTTCTACGAACCGTTGACACATGCTTTTGGGAGACTACAAAGTTTAAGAAATTTGACCGTGTGGTGACCTTGGATTGGAGCGAATTGAGTTGCGGAAAATGATTCATTTTGCCGATCCCAAGCGACTAGGACTAAGGCTGAGATGAGTTGACTTGACCCACGGAACAATAGCCACCTTCGATAAACATTGATGCTTAAAATTTATCTATGTCATCATGTGTATTGGAAAAAAAATTGTCATTCAAGTTGTATAAATTCATCTGAACATAAAGTACTCTTTTATTTTATTTTTGATGAAAGGAGAAATTTGATTAGAGGAATGGAAGAAGTACAAAAATCAGCAAATTATCCGTCGTATTGCAAAAATAAAACACAGAAAAAAAGAAAATGAAACTGATACAAAGCTTAAAGTAATATTAGATTTCACTTTGAGCAGATGTATTGGCATTGCGCTTGCCACACACCTTATAAAAATTTGATAAGAAAATGATATGAAAATAAAATAAAATTGCCACTTCATAAAGATAGCAAAAAATCAAGTAAATTATGAATTGTTTGTTGAGGGGAATATTTAATTTGGATAGATGGTAGGTAGCTCTTATCTGTAATTTAACTTTTCATGTCATTCTCAAGAATAATATACTTTTAGGGGGTGATACTGTAAAGAACTTAGTTAATTGACACAAAGAGGAGGAGGGTACATATGTCATGAGAGAATGCCTGTGCTCTCTTTATTGTTGTATATATGCTTAAATAGAAGCTTAATTGATTTTAATGGCATGCTTCTTTTTTTTTTCCTTTTTTTAAAGGTTGGAAGGGATATAGGCCTTACACAACCCTTAATAATTTTTTATTAAGTAGCTACAAATATAGTAGAGATGGCTTATAGCCCAAAGCAACGAAGAGGGCTTGAAGCCCAAAGCAAGTGGAGGGAGATATCGTCAACAAGATAATAGTTTCTCCCTTGTCCCTGATTGGACTTGAACCCCTGACCTCTCGTTAGGGAAGAGGACGGATACGGCTTGAGCCAAAGCTCTTTGGTCAATGGCATGCTCCTAACTTTGGTTTATCACTAAATTAAAGCGTAACTAAATTTTGGCTCTAGATTTATAGCTGAATATATATACACAATGTTTAATAAAATATAAAATTCATTGCATAAAGCATGCATCTCTTCAGTGACATCAGACATGAAAAATTTATTTGATGAGAAGATAATCGTTTACTGCTATGGTTTTATGTTTGGAACAAGACTTACGAAACTACATTCTTACAAGAGTACAGAACTGTATTTCTGACAAATGTGCATGCTGCAGCCTGTGTTTCATATATTTTTCCATCTACAAAATTTCAGTTCTGCGTGAATTACCTCACACAGGAAGAGATTTCCCACATGTTTTGCCAACTCAAAGTGGCGATAAGAAATTGTAAAAGGGAGAACACTTCTCTCGAGCTAATAATAACAGATAAAAGTATAACCCAGCAATGAAAAACTATTTACAAAAAGGAACATGATTAACCAGAGGAATTTCAAGTAGTCGTTTTTCTGGGCATCACAAGAGCATATGATCAGCATACATTGTTTTTTTTTTTTTTAATGAGTATAGAAGTATATAAGCATATAAATTGACAAGAATATCTGATCATACTACTTATCTAATCATACTACATTTCTAATCATACTTGTTATGTTTCTTCTTGCTTCTCAATGGAATATTCAATGCTTTTCAGTATGTACATTACACCACAAAGAGACTACCATGATACAAAGTTCTTAAGACTATAAGAGTTGCATAAAAAAATAAAATTGAATGAGAAACCAGATAAGAGTATAAGCCAACTGTTTCAAACAATCCTCATCTTGGATACTCAGAATGTGCTCACGGCAACTGGTGGGGTAAAACTAGTTCTTAGAACATGGCTTTCTCTTTAATGTTGCCATTGGGCATGATCGTTACACAGTGAGTGAACATACACTAATATGGACATCAGTAATAGATCAGCTGTTTAGATAACATAATGAACATGTATCAACTTATAGTCTGCATCTGATTCAGTAATAATAATTGTTTTGTCTCATTTCACTATTTGCATTCATGTATCACAGTGATGGGAAGACTGTAGGAGCTTGTCTTGATCGAAATGGACTTCGCCCTGCCAGATATTGGCGGACGGTAGACAATGTTGTCTATGTTGCATCAGAGGTGCGTGTATCACATTTATCAGTCTGAAATTCCCTTTAAAATATCTAAAGACTTTTATGGATATGGAAGTCTGAGCATAACCAAAGTTTATTTTTTTCATGCTACGGTTCGACTTGTGAGGTGAAAAGAATGCTGAACTTGAGCATCTCTTTGCTCACATATTTGTGCTTAAGCACCAACTTCAACAATCTGCTAACATAATCTGTAGTTCTTAGACTATATGGCCGACAATAAGCAAGCTCTCCGGACCCTTCTAAACGTGTGGCGTATTAACATAGGGAGAGACAATTGTAACAACAACAAAAAAAACGCATAGACAACTGGATGGTGGAACAAACTTATTTTGGAAATTTCTGCCAAGACCCTGTAGTCTGACACCATTTAGATTACCAACTTATCTAAATTGTTAGCTGATTGTGAATGGGCTCACTAATGCATGTTAGGCTTCAATAATCTATAAGATTATGTGTGGATTGACTGAGTTTTGGGGCGTCAGAATCACTTTTGCGGTCAAAACACAGGAACTTATGTGGTTAGGCAAAATTAGCTATAAAATTCACTTTTCTGTATTGATATCTTCCATCTTTATATGAATAGTTTTTTTTTTGATAAAAGAAGAAATGTCATTGATAAGAGAAAAAGACAAAATTGGTGGACAAGAAATCCCCCAAAATAACAAATACACCCGAATTACACTATAGCAGCTTTTCGATCTCTAGCCCAATCACCCAAAGTCAAACCGTGGAAAGCACCAAAACTCCTAGCACAAAGAGAAGACTAGTGTTCTTCTACCACAACAACGGAAGCGATACTCTTGATTTTTGAAAATCCGAGAGTTTTTCTCGATCCAAATGTTCCACATCTGACTAAACACAGCGCAACCCCCACAACAAAGAAGTATCCCTCAATCGATCGAAACCCAAATGTCTAAGCATACAAAACTCCTTCACACAGCGAGGCATAATAGAGCTCACCGTGTATGTCAGTCTACTTCAAAGACTCCGAGCCGTTGAGCAATGCATGAACAAATGGTCATGGTTTCACTAGTCCGCATACAAACACACACATCTGGAGAGATAAACATCTTCGGACACCTCCTCTGCCACCAATCATTTGTATTCAAACGACCAAGGACAACTGACCAAGCAAGACTATGTATTTGAACGAAACCTTGGACTTCCAAATGAAATGGTAGAGAGGAAAGCCAAACAGTGTGTGGACGAAGAACTTTAGAGAGAGACTTTATACGTCTATTCAAAAACCCAAATTCGACGATTGGATTGATGATCCAAGAGACGAATGCAACTGACATAGATTCCTTGTCATTAAGATTCCTCACAAAATGAAAATTTCAAATCACCTGACCGCCCTCCCGAAAAACAGCAATAGGCACGTTATGAACACCAGAAAGTCGAAACAAGCGAGGAAAAGAGATATTGAGAGGAAAGTTCCCAATCCAGTGGTGATCCTCCCAAAATCGGACTCGATTCCAACCACGACCTTATAACGAACATGAGAATAGAAGATATCAAAACAACTAGAAATGAACTTGCAGGCATACGTGGTGGAAAGACTAACAGAGGCATCACACCTATTATGGTTCACACTAAACTTGCTCCGAATAACTCTATGCCATAAAGAATCCTGCTCTAGCACCATAACTACTTACCAATCAGAGCAATGTTTTTGATAACCAAGTTCCAAGTTCCTAGACCCTAAACCCCCCTCTTCCTTAGGCCTACTAACCTTCTTCCAAGCCACCAAATGAGCCTTACTCTCCTCCCCGATCCCACACCAGAAAAATCGGTGTATTATCCCCTCTAATCGCTCTCCCACTTCCGTGGGTAACTTAAACAGAGACAAATAATTAATGAGAATACTAGACAAAGATGACTCAATAAGAGTAACTCTCCCCCCCTAAAGAAAAATAAGCTCCCTTCCACCCGGCTAGCCTTTTTGACACCTTTTCAATAACCGGATCCCAAAACTTAGTCGCCCTAGGATTCCCACCTAAAGGAAGTCCAAGATAGGAAAAATGACAATTCATAACAGAATATCCAAAAAGATTAGCATATGAATTCAAAGATGGAGGTTCAACATTTATGCCTGCTAATCCACACTTAGTTAAATTGATCTTGAGGCCAGGCGCAATATCAAAGATTTGAAGAACAGTGAGGAAATTTGCAAATCTTTATATGAATAATTATTATATTCATTTAAGCAATCCTCAATAACATATAATATGGATTTAAGATGTGATGTTTAGTTGTTTATTAGTGGGCATTATATGCCTTCGGTAGTTTTTTCTATTCTTTAAATTAGGGCCAGTGCACGAGGCCACTGCCTTCAATATTCTTTGCAGGTCTAAATAAAGAAATCTTCTAGTAGGTTCAAGCTCTGGCCCCCACGTCACAGTATAGCAACCTTAACATGGTGCTTGTTTTAAGTCTCGTCATTGGTTGCTTTGCTACTGTTAGTTGATGTTATTATTTTTTAAAGAAGCACAAAGTTGATTGACAGAGTTATTAGAAGTCATATTCATATTCACGGGTTTCAAACAAAGGCCTTTCTTTTATTTGCATGTATTCAGGAGAGAATACTGATAAGGGTATATCTGGATTTTTAGTCCATAACCACTTTTGTTCATGTAGCAACCAAATCATCGAAAATCAGTAACTGAAGATTCACTCTTTCGAAATATAGTTCCTAAACACAAGACTAGCTTCTGGAAGAATCAAATTTATGGAAACACTTCCAAAAGTAGAAGCAATGCCAAACTGGCCCTAAGCTGTTAGAGGACAACCTGACAATTGTTTATGTAGCTCTGAGCATCTATGTTACATGGACTCAATGTAGGTGTCGGGGTGGGTGCCCATACTTGTCTAGAAGTCAGTTATGAGGAAACAATTTTATGATTTGCAGATGCGTCTTAAAACACTTTTAAAAAGGGTTTGCGTGCTTCAATACAGCTCATGGATGTATATTTTGGACTACACTACTTCTAAATTATACCTAATGTATATGATATGTGAATCAGTTAAACATGTTGAAGCTTTGGGAGTTCATTTGAAGATAGCTGACAGTTTAATAGCAAAATAACGAAAACTTGATTCAACACATGAGCTGGTGTATCCAAATTACACCTTTAAGACATTGAACATACACCCATGTCCGGTGCTTGCAAGAGGTTCTACACCTTGGACCATTGTTCTTGACCAGCTTAATATAAACGACATCTTGCAAAGAGGCAAACCTCATAAACATTTACCCTGGATTGATGTGCGAGTGTAAGGGTGCCTCGGAATCTTATATCCATATGTTTCTTCATTGTGAAGTAGCCCAATTCTTTTGGGGAAATTTGTTTGAGGTGGTTGGAGAAGAGTGGGTGTGTTCAGAATCCATTTCTCATTTTATTCTGGGGTTTTAGGAAGGATGCTAGTTTGTTGCAGCAGTGTGGGCTTTTGGATGTTATCATGTTTGTTGACAGAGAGGAACTTGAAGATCTTGAGTAGGGCCGGAAATCGGACGGATCGGATCGGAAATAGAATGTTTCGGAAAAATTCCAAAAATTTTCGGAATGTAAAAATTAATTCCAATTTCCATCCAAAATTTTTCGGAAATCCATAATATGTTCCGATTTCGGAAACATGCATTATTTCAGAATTTCGGAAATTCCAAATTTTCGAAATTTCAAAATTTTTTGAATTTTTTTGAGATCATAAATATTTTTAGAAAATTATTTACAGAACAATTACATAGAGAAAAAGTAGATAAGACAAATTAATGGATAAATATATTTAACCCAAATCAACAATTAAATTACTACAACTAAATAAAAAAAAATTCATAAACACCCGAATATTTGTTTTCAAAGAATTTATGAAAATTTTAATTTATTTGTAATACATCTTTATATCTGAAGGAGGTAAAATATTTTTTACAATTACTATATATATTAAAAAAAATTATGATTTTTTTTTTCCAAATAGAGAAAGTAATACTTACTAAAGTATATTTCATATTCTTTTCAAATGTATATTTCATAAACTTTAAGTATAGAGCTTTACATACTTGTAAAAATTTAAACTACATAAAAAATAAAAATAGAGAAGAAAAAAACTAAAAAGTTATGCATATGTTGTGAAATGTCTAGTTTATTGAAATAAAAAGTGGCTATAATTATTTTTACCATTAATCTTATTATTTTCTCAATTCTATAACTACTTACTGGATTTTGTTGCTTAAAAATCAACAAATATTGTCTATTATCTTTAGTCCATTAATAAGATGTTTGAATTATTTGCAACATAGAATATTTGTCTAGTGGTAAGATCTTGCTTTGAGTGTGTAGGGGTGAAGAATTTGATTCACTTATCGTTTATTCTATATATATTAAAATCGGAAATCGGAATTATAAAATTTGAGTTTCGAAAATATTTCGGATCGAATTTCAGAATTTCCAAACGTTTCAAAACTGATTCCAATTCCGACCCGAAAATTTTCGAAACATTCGGAAATCGGAATTTTGCAACTCGGACTAAAAAATTTCGTTCCAAAATCGAAAATTTTCGGATCGGAATCGGCGGATATCGGAATTTCGGTTCCAATTTTCAGCCCTAATCTTGAGGGATCAGTCTCTAAGTCTGCCTATTCCTTGAGATAGAGTTGGGTTTTTAGCGTGTCATGGGCGCGTATTTTTCATTTTCTAATGAGTTCCTCTTCCGAAAATTCATCTTGATCGGAATACATACTTCTTTCTTTGCTTTTTGCTTCTCATTTCATTTATGATGTTGTCAGTTCTCCTCGTCCGTCTTTTGCTACTTTAAAAGGTTTAGTATAATTTCCTTCTCTCATCACATGCATAAAAGTAACAAACAAATTACATGTTCGGAGCAAATGTGAAATAAAAAATGAGGCATCAATGGGGTAAAATCTCTAATATTTGTGCATACCTCAATTAACATCTTAAGAAATCCTCTTTAAAGTGAAAGACGTTTCTAAAAGCTAAGCTGTTAGAAGCACAACAGGGGTATATCAAGCTTGAGCACTCCCTCCCTCCCTCCCTCCCATATGCTGTGACCCCCAGTTTCGCGTGGAGAGATTAACCGATGTGTATCTCAGCACAAATTATGTGCAGACTTATGCATTGATAGAGCCCTATACTGTCAAGTAGTCAACTCATCTAAAAGCTGGGAGAGTTGAGTTGAAGAGGGTGCTAGAGAGCTCTTTGATACCATGTTATGTAGCCTAACTCATCTTAAAGCGTAAGATGATTGAGAGAGGGCCCAACAATGTGTATTGAGCCTTAAAAAATTCTTCGTTCAAGTCCACAGTGAGGCCAAAAAGATATCTTTTTCCATGAGAAGTGTATGGGCAGACTGATTTGGTAAGATATGCAATTCCACCGATGCAAATAGGCCTGAGAAATTCCGAAAATGCTACACCAACGGGGGAAAGCCAGACTCTTATGCAAACATATTCATTTTAAAGATTGTATTCAAGTTCTTTCTTAAGGAGCTTATCACTAAGTCTGATGGTTTATTTATTTATGTATTTATTTATCCATGTTTCTTATGTTAGGGGCTCAGTAGTTTTGTAACTCTGGCCTTTAGCCATGAAGAACTCTCCCTCCCCCTCGATATATCAAGTACCATTTTCTATTCGCTGTTGAATGATATTATTTTTTTCTTGCTCTCACTTGATGTGTGAGGCCTGAGAACCTAGGTGTGGCTCCTAGGGTTTTCTTTCCTTCTCTCTTATCTTCCACGCTTTACATATCGCTGCCTTCCAGCTGCTCCTTTCTAAGATCTAAATACTTGTCTAGTTCAATATTGCTAGCCCCAAACATCTGTCCAGGTGCTTCTGAGAAAATCCTGCATTAAGTAGAGTTGAAATGCGCCAAGTAACTGGAAAGTCAGTCACCACCAGATGCTAATTCCTATTATCCTCCCTTCCACCAACTCAGAAAGTTAGAATCGGAAGGAAACTCTAAGACCCCTCGGCATAAAATCCACATAAACAGCCCCACATGCAAGGGACTAGGGCTTATGTTTTAGCATCAGTAAGTGATATCCTTTGGGCTTGCAATTTCTGCATGGAGATACTTATGGACGAAAAAACCATAGTCCACTTCTCTTTTACTAGCATTCTTGTTTCTGTCTTTTCCATTGATTAAGCACGTGCCCCTCTAAATTTGATATTTGGTTATCAATATTAACTAAGATACTGATTACAGGTTGCCCTTACTTTGTCTAGGTTGGTGTTCTACCGATTGACGATTCAAAAGTTACAATGAAAGGCCGGCTAGGTCCAGGAATGATGATAGCTGTTGATTTGACCAGTGGTCAGGTTTGTATGGAGATATCTCTTGTATCCTTGATTTTTCAGTGAATCAAGAATTCTGATAGACCTATACTCTGCTTGAAAATGATTTTCTATCATCTTTACTATTGAATCACTGTAAGTAAAGTTTTTCCCATTATAATTCAATGAACTTATTTGTCAAATGTGCTACAATTGTTTTGCCTCTTTTCTTGCTCAAAGCTAATAAAATCCTTGAAGCATTGAACTAGATGCTTATGCAGTTAACAACAGTCCAGTAAAGATTATTACTGTTTCAGCTAATGAGCCAGTCAATTACTTCTGCTTGATTAGCAAAGGTGTTTTTAGGAATCCTGAATGTGAACAATATGATGAAAACATATCTTCCATATTTTGCAATCTTATTGCACACTGATTCATTATTCCATCCGGAACTAAGGAGAGAGATTTTCATAGTGTGTCGTTTTTATTCAAACAAGTTTGGAACTTGCTTAGATATTTTCTGGCATTCATTCTCTCCAGCACACATTTATTTGATTACTAATTAGTTTGTGTTTTAATACCGTGGAGTTTGTGTTTGATATCCTCAAGGCTGCCCTTGATGTATAAATTTTAGCTTTCTTTACTCACCTTTCTAGTTTTCATGCTTCTGAGTGTATGGCTCTATTCTTCTTTTATGATGATTTTCGATTGCTTCATCTATCACTTGCTGATTTAAAACAGGTTTTTGAGAATACGGAGGTTAAGAAGCAAGTTGCTTTATCGAACCCTTTTGGAAAGTGGCTGGCCGAAAACATGCGATCCTTGGAGACTCTAAATTTCCTCTCTACCTCAACCATGGATAACGAAGCAATACTACGACACCAACAGTAAGATACTTTTCGGTTCTGTGTCCTTTCTTTTGAATTCTGTACTATAGTTCCAAATATGACAGCTGTTTGCTCTGAAGTTAGTGTGCAATTCATGACTAAATCTATTCTTTGCTCATCTCCTGAGTTGAGACGAGGGGAATAGCATTTGCAGAATCTTGAAAATTATATATATAAACATATATATTCTTTGGTCGATCAAGGAATGCTTCTGTGCTTGTGGGGGTGTGCTGTTTTCAGTCTCTTGTGGAATATTTGGATTGAGAGAAACTCTCATATTTTAAGAAATCGAGAATTATTGCTTTCATTGTTGTGGGAGAAGATCAATGTGCAATCTTCTCTTTGGGCTAGGAGTTTTGGTGCTTTCGAGGGTTTGTCTTTGGGAGATTTGGCCAAAGATTGGAAGGCGGCTATGGAGTAATTTGTGTGTATTTGTTGTTTTGTTTTTCTTTGGTGGATTACTTGTCCGCCGCCTTCTGTCCACCTTCTTTCTATGTCAATGATATTCTTCGTTTATATAAAAAAAATCTATATATACATATTCAGCTCCTATAGTAGAGAAAATGGGAGAGAACCACTTAAGATGATTTGGTCATTTATAATGTAGGCCCCTTAGTGCTTGAGTTAGGAAATGCAATGATACTAGTCTTAATCAAGCTAGGGGCAGGGGTAAGCCAAAAATAACATGGATATCGGCAATACAGAAAGACATGAAAGATCGTGATCTATATGATGAACTGGCATTGGATCGCGTGGGATAGCAGAAAAGGTTTCATATTGCCGATCCTAAGTGATTGGGACCACACTTGGTAATCATATGCTTGTTGCGCACCTCTGAGTATGTGTACACATGGGCGTTAAAGGATTATATAGATCTCCCCAAGTGATTAAATTTTTGATACCAAAGATACCCGTTCTATTTCTTAGTAGATTTTCAATTAAGTCCTTATAATTCAATGATTCATTTAATTAATTAGAATTTTCTCCTAAAACATCTCCTTTTTTAAATGTGCTCTAATTTATAAACTTCCTACATTTTCTATCTAATTTGTAAACTTCCTAAAATATCTCTAATTTTAGATTATTTTAGCTAATCACTTTACCGAAAATTAATTAAAGTTATAATATTTCATTTATTAACCGTGACTCTAATTTATGCCCTTCCTCTACTCTTAGATTATTATAATTGCCATTTTAAGAAAAATTTCAAAGTTATGGATGATCTCATTTTTTAACTGGGACTCTAGTTTATAAATTTCCTACTTTTCCTCACTAATTTGTTAAGTTCCTAAAATACCTCTACATTTAGATTATTTTAAATAATTAGATAACTCAACTCAACACAGTCTTTGTCACAGTTACATGCAGCTGGCTACATGAATCCTTTTGCTCCACTCAACTTGGTCCAATGCAAGGTCATTTTTTAAGTCGCCTTCCTTTAGCTTGATACTGTCACACATCTTAACTGGCGTACTTAGTAATCTGTGTAGTACATTTCCAAACCATTGTTCGGGATTTCTCTCATTTTATTTCCTATAGCTGCAACTTTTACAATCTCCCTGATTTGTTCATTTCTTGAATTTTATCTTTCATACGTCTACCATACATATATATATATATATATATATATAGGGGCTTATTCCATTGAGAACCATAAATAATTAGGAACTTTAAGAACCAATC
>JAOTQG010081169.1:0-13954 GCA_025631175.1 Iris virginica
GTAAAGTCCATCTTGTTGTGATAGGAATGAACAAGAACAAATAAGTTTTAGCTAATGTAATAAATATACCAATTAGTATTACAAAGACTCTACCCGCCTTGTTTCTTTCAAAAAGCCCGAGAACGGATATGTGCGGAATAGAAAGATTCCAACCCCCCAAGTAAAGAACTATTACAAATAATGAAAAAACTAGTAGATTTAGATACGAAGCAACGTAAAATAAACCAAATTTGATACCCGAATATTCGGTTTAATAACCCGCTACTAATTCTTCTTATCTAAACAAACACGAAGACATGAATTCCATTTTCATGTATGTGAATTGATGTAGATATAGTTATTGGCTCAATTTCCTTCTTTATCCGAAAAAGTAGTTTGCGCCTATCTATTTTGACTATTTTGAAATCCTTACTATAGATAGAAAATCCTTATAGAGATATATATCCTCTATCTATATAAGATGGAAATGGATTTTGAATCGAAATTAACCCATGATCTGTACCAACTAATCACTAGTTTGGATTTGTAGTGATTCACCAAGAAAAACCCCATTCTTTTAGATCAAACTGAGTGATATTAATTGAGACTTGCTCTTAAATCAACCATTTTGAATTTCAGGCAAATTCAAACTGGTTCGAATTGTGTAATCGTCAATTACTGACATAAGTAATCGACCCAAAGCAATTTGATTAGAATTCAATTCGTGATGCTCATAGGTAGAAAGTTCATAGTTCATATTCTTCAGTCATCGACAAACAATTTATTGGACAATACTCAACACAATTATCACAAAATATACAGATTCCGAAATCAATATTGTAATTAAGTAACCGTTTCTTTCTAATATCAGTTTCCAATTTTCAATCAACAACAGGTAGATCTATAGGACATACATGAACACATACCTCACAAGCAATGAATTTATCAAATTCGACGCCTATATCCGCAAGTGTCTCACCGTAACGGTCGGAATGACCTACTAATCCACAAAAGAAGCAAAATTGTGGTAGCCTTTCATACTAGAATCTTGCCCATAGCATGTCACGTCCTATCGCTTCGATCTTCATCTTGCGGTTCAATGGTTTCCTGATGTCTATTGAAACTCTCAACCTCAGATATTGTCTTAGCATACCATCAATATTCTTCGGATCCCCGGCCACAAAAGTCCCAACAAAATTCTAAATGCTCCTGCATGTTTGCTCCGGTCTGTACATCATTGAAAGGTCTAAAACACGCATCCAGATGTCCATTTGCGTGAGGGACACATTCGAGATTTGCAACTCGACTTCCATATGAGCACCTTCTGATCAAACATCCATGGTCCTCCATCAATAACCCTTGTGTACGTAATCAGTTGACAAAAGAACTTGAAGATGAATAGATCTTGCCCAACCTCCTTAATGTGAACTCCTCTCATGAATCGCCATAGGCTGGCTAATGCATTTTGCATGGATGCAAAATGAATTGGCTTTAGCGTTAGGAATCTAACCAATGAGGCATAACCTAACTGACTCGGTAGATTCATTCACGTTACTAACTAATTCCAGACCCTCTTCTTCTTCCTCTCCCACAAATGAGATTTTTGCATATTGAGTAGCCAGATCATATGGATTTGGTTGTTCCATCATCAAACGTCGACTAACAAATCGATGAAAAAAATTCATAAAAAGCTCACCTTATCACTGGATAAGACTATCAAAACCTTGTCATAAGCAAAACTTCTTTCCCCCCAATTGTTCGTGATTAACTATTTTTATCTTTCTTTCCTCATAAATTATAATGAGATAATATTTTAACAGGCAAAATAATACAAGTACTATTTAATAATCCCTCCGACGAAGAAGGAAATAATACAAGTACTATTCAATAATCCCTCTGAAGAAAATATTTTTATTATTTATCGTCTCTAAAGTTTATTACTCCCGCTCCACGCGACGGTATCATCATTGTAATGATGTAATATTGACACATTCACTTAATTTGTATACACTTAAATTTCGCCAAATTCTAATATCATAAGTTGTCTTTGTTTCTCATAAAAAAACTAACATCAAAGATTATACCAAATTATTTGAATCGTCAAAGAGGTCATTACGTCAGCTTAGCCAAAAGAGGGAGAATTTGGGCAGGTAGGCAACAAAGTAAAGACCATCTTACAATTACAAAAAAAGCCGCCCGCCCGCCCGCGCGATCGGCCAAGAATTTGACCTGCCGAAATCCCAGCCCTAGCTGCTCCCGCCATGCTTGTAGCGTAATGTTCTCCTCTTCTTATGGCTATATCCCTTAAACGCAACGCGTTTCTCGCCCGCTTCAAGCCTCTTCTCAGCTCCCAGGTCTCTCTCCCACCTCTCTTTTAGTATAAATA
Organism: Iris virginica; assembly: GCA_025631175.1. NCBI lineage: Eukaryota > Viridiplantae > Streptophyta > Magnoliopsida > Asparagales > Iridaceae > Iris > Iris virginica. The sequence goes on from JAOTQG010081169.1 coordinate 2,366, forward strand.
TTCACCGGGGCATTCTGTCGAACAGTTAGCTGACATTTTCTCTGCTGCAGAGGTGGTTTAACCATGGCTTGGTTGAAGGTCGGCCCGGAGCTCAGTATCATAGTGATACTGATAGTGATGAAAATTCAGTCTTTCAATCAGGTTAGATATACGCGCGCACGCACGCACTAGTTTTCACTTCAGAGTATTACTTCACCTGCTATTAGATAGAATGTGATCAGAAAAGGGTTGCCTTTTTTGCGTTTACAAGCTTCATATGGGCAACGCAAGAAGTTGAGTATTTCTGTTCCTTTCAAAACTGATATTCCATCCGTTCCAAAAAATGAGTGTACTGTTTTGATTTTTGATTTTTTGGTTAACTTCAGTTGGATCATCAATGGAATGCATACGCCATAGTTCCATTCTCCCATTCTTTCTAACCAACATGTAAACGCGTGTTGCAGCATATACACATTCATTTTATTGTGTATATTTGAACATTTGTATTTCTAACTTTTTCCAGTCACTTTCATTGAATTATTAAAAGAAACATAAGTTTCATAATATTACTCTTACAAGAGTTAAGTTAATTCTGTTGCAGTGCATTACATATGTTCAACTTTGTTCCTTGGGTATTACCGTGCTATGAACATTATTTGTACTTCACTATAACTAAGTTGAACCAAAAAATTGTAGTTTCACTGTGAGCTAGTGTGTACATTCTTCTCAGCCTTGATAAATGAAAATACAAGCACAATTGTTAAGTTGAATATTCCAAAATGATAGGTACACTTTCATTTTCACAGAATTTGAGCCAAAGGGTTGCATATCCGTCATTTCCACTTCTTAGTCTTGCCGTGCAAACTAAAACTTTTGTCAACAGCACACGACTATTACACTTGTGTATTCCAATTTATATGTGCACTTAATTTTAAAACCACAATATTAGATTTGGGTAAAAACTTTGCATTTTCATATGTCACTATTATCAGATAGTCATGGATTCATTTTCCTCTTCTGTTGCTGATTAAATGTAAACTTCTTGTTGCAAATTGAGTATGTTTGTTGTGTTTACTCTGCATGGTATAGTGGTGAGGCTGCAAGCATGTAAAGCTGGTGTTTGTGCATGGTTGAATTGATGAAATTAAGTAAACTCTTATTTTTAATGATGTAGGTATATCTAAGATGTCAAATTGGAAGAGGATGGATTCAAGGTCACTGGGAATAAGTAGATCGATGATCTCATTGCCATCCCTTACTGTTCTAAAGGTTCTTAAAAGTAAAGGTGATCCTTTTCATCTCAATCATATCATCTCCAACTCATTATTGGATGTTTGGGTTATACTTTTTTTTTACTCTTTAAACCTTCTTGTGTCAGTATCGGACATGGTGCTCCTCCAACACTCTTAGACCATCTTACATATGCTGTGCGCTGTCAGATTTCAATCTGTATATTCTGATATCCTGGATACTAAGGGTTTGAATTGCGATTGTATATTCAAGAGATGACGACTTCAAATTATATATACTAAAGGGAAGCTCAAATTTTCAACGAATAATACCTTGATGAATGCTGGATCGTCTTTAAAATCTCGGAAGAAGTGTTTTCTTCATGGAATTAAATGGATTGTCAACCTTGCATACGAAGAGCCCCTAATACTATGATAAGTAACTCATTAAAATCTCAAGTAGTTAGGATGGGCCCCTCCAATATATGTCATGATTTACCTACAAAATACTCAAGGATTTCCGCTCAATTAACAAATAGTTGTGGGGTGGGTTGGCTGGATAGTGGTACATATTGGTAGTACTGGGAAGTTCCCTAAACCAAATATTCTCCATACTTAATGAGTCATTTTTAAGCTTTTGTTTTGTCCATAAGCGCCCATGCTGAAGTAATCATAAAAAAATCACGATTCATGCCCCTAGCTTTTATGAAAATTGTACTTGTTAAATACCAAGTTAGTTTTTATTTGAGTAACTTTGCTGGTATCCAATATCCATATGTGTATTATAAATTTATAATTACATTTGAAGTTTGAATGGAACTCTTTGGACTTGAATGAAGCACACTTTCCTGAAATTCTCAGTGTGCTTCAGAATAGTAGCTTGCTTTTCAGTTAGCTGGATGTAGTTAAAACAGATTTTAATTAGTCAACCAAAATGCGTTGCAAGGGACTATAAGCCTAGTGTACCTTGAATGATGCATCATTGGACTGCCATAGAAGGTCATTTCTTGTCATATGTTATCATATTCGTACATGGCCGTAGATGACCCATTTTGCAAACATAATACGGACTTTATAATGTGCAGGGCATGAAGCCTACTTAGTTGGCGGATGTGTGAGGGATTTAATCCTTAAGAAGACACCGAGAGATTTTGATGTGATCACCACAGCTGGGCTTAATCAGGTGTCATTCTATAATATTTATCAAAGTAATAAAACAGGCGATACCCTGAAACTAGTGCAAGGTTCTTGATGTTCTCCACAACACATCTTTCTCTAAACATGTTGTTAGCCTAGAACAAATATACTAGCAGGGATGCTCTGTTACTAAAGCTTTCATGATATGACCGTATTCGACCTTAAGTAGCTGAGCAAAATTTTAAGAAGTTGATTATGTGTAATTTTCACAGATCCGTAAGCTGTTCCACCGGGCTGAAATTGTTGGACGGAGGTTTCCTATATGCTGGGTGCATGTGAGAGACTCTGTTATTGAGGTAAATAAGTGCATTAACATCGAGGCTTAAGTCTAATGCTTCCTTAGCACAATGTCTTACCCATGCAATAATTACCTGTTTTTTGAAAGACAGCATTTTTGCTTGGTTATGGCATCTGTCTGTTTGAATGCTAGGTATCCAGTTTTCAAACTGTTGCAAAGCATGACCAAAACCGACACAAAGTTCTTGAAATGCCCAAGGGCTGTGACTTTTTCGATCTTATTCGCTGGAAGAATTCCATGCATCGAGACTTCACTATTAACAGGTATCCCTCTGTGGTGGTGTGAATGTATCTTGCCTTTCAAAATAGTTTCTTTTGCCATTCTTTTCTTTTTCCCAGATCGCCCCAAACTATCCCTTTGTTTGATTTGGTTACTATTGCCATTTTATGTTGTGGGCATTGTGGAAGCAGTTTGTTCTTTGACCCTTTCGTGAATAAAATATATGATTATGCTGATGGGTTGAAGGATTTATTGGACTTAAAGGTTAGTTTTCTATATCTTCGTTTCCCGAGTTGGCAAGTTAGATTCGTTTCAAGTCTAGTGAGCTGTTGGTTATGATATGTTTTCAGCTAAGAACGCTATTACCTGCCCAGCTTTCATTCAGAGAGGACTCTGGTTAGTGAATCTCTATTTTTGTCCATAATCACAACCATGACATCTGGTACCTTATTCACGAGGTTTTGTCTAATAACTAACTTAGAGGATTGATTTGTGCTCTTTTATGCAGCTAGAATATTGCGCGGCTTGAGAATTGCTGCTCGTCTCGGCTTATCCCTATCAAATGAGACTGAGACTGCAATTGATAAACTTTCTTCCACCATTTCTCGTTTAGACAAGGTAACTTTTTGGAAATTCAACAAGAGTACTAATTCTTCAATATCTCAGAGATTCCAAAATTGATGCAGTAAATCATGGATGAAAAAGTTTAAAATACTAGATAAAAAGAATCAGGGATTGTGATGTCCTCCCTCTCTAGAAGCAGCATAATCACAACTGTCGTCCTTGGACAAAGAAGCTAAAACTCTCAGCTTGGACTACCTGTGGCATTCGCTTTGCAAATGAGGGCTTCTACCCACCCATATGAAAAGGCCACTCTATCAAAGATTTACTTCATTGCTGAGACATATGACTGTAAAAATTTCTGCAGTACAAGCTCTTGTGGAAGAAGCGAAGAACAAAGAAAAGAAGTGGAGTCTCTTGAACGAGACTTACAAACCCATTCTATAGTCCAGAAATTGATTCTTTTTTAGGTCTAGGTACTAAGATCTTTGAAGCCTGACGAGGTTTATGGGTGAGAAGTATCTTCTCAGAGATCTAAACATATACGTATAGTGATATAGGAAAGTACCTTGTGCCCCTTGCTAAGAAACTGTTTTCCCATCCAGCTACACGATTTGGGCGATAATAAATAAAAAATTAAGTTTCACATCATTCGACTTTGATTTGATAAACTTATTATGTTAAATACGACAAGCACATAGTGTTGGATATGTGTAAATTGTGATTAGTGTCACATTCTGTAACTTGACCATGAGTTGCAGGGACTTAAAATTTCTGTCTGATGACATGCTTTAAATAAAGTTAACTATTGAATATCTGTGGCGGGAATTACTTTTTGAATATTGCACCCTTTAGCCAGAATTCTCATTCTGCACTTGCCCATCGGTGGCTTAAAACATATATGACAACCAAGAATTTCAATGCCTAGTACATCAAGGAAACACCACAGATAATCAAAATATCCCTATTGACAAATTACACATTAACTTAGTACTTGAGTATACATTTTTCTGCTTGGCGTCCGACCCTAAGAGTAGACAATTCTGCTATCCAAGTCGTGGGTCAGGGTGAAGTGTGACGGATACGCCAAGGTGTTGAAAAAAAAGTGATCCTTTCTATTATGAGATTATGATTATCATTGTTATTATTTGGGTTTACAAGAAGTGATCACTTCATCTTTATGCACCGCATCCTAATAAAGAATATTTTGTCTTATTTATCCTTGATCAAGGAGTATGATTCTTCCTTGGTTCGATTGAGTTAGGATGCCACAATCCTTCTCTTTCTTGTATCTTGCTTTGGTCTCTTCTCTTAAACCAAAACTAGCCTCACCAGATCAATTTTGATGACAAATGATCTTTTCCTACCGAGTCATTTCCAAGTCTTCTTTCGTTAACATTTGTCTAACCCTTATGAGGAGCTCTTCTTAAACGGCTGTCTGGCTACTAAATGAATATTTCATTTGTTTACTAGTTCATCTGCATCATCCTTTATTATTCAGGCCAGGATAAATATGGAGTTGAACTTTATGCTGTCTTATGGGGCTGCTGAACCTTCTCTCCGCTTACTTCAGAGATTTCACCTGCTTGACCTTTTCCTACCATTTCACGTATGTCATGATCTCTTGACTCTTACTGATTCTATCATAAAGCTGTTTTTCCCCCCCTAATGTTCATGGTTTCATTCAGCTTTAAGTTAAGCTAACTAACCTCGGTAGGTTATTGAGTTAGATAAGCTGATGCAAAAAAACTATCGGATTGCAGGCGGCATGCCTCTCTCAGCAAGCCACTAGACCTGGTCCGATGATGTTGATGGTAAGCTTAATGATGCTGGCAGTCACAACATATGGCTCTTTCATCTCTGTTGGAAAATTGTTTCATGATTCACTCGTTTATCTTAAATCTAACTCAATTGCTTGAGTAGTCTCCATCGTACTAGTTCTGATATATTTTTTTTCTTTCTCAGTAGTTCATTCCAGATACATTTTTCTCCACTTCTTATGCGTGTATAATCAAATTACTATTCATCTTTGTGTTTTTCAGAGATTATTTTTTCATTTGGATCAGTTGGTTGCCTGTGATAGGCCGTCTGACAGCAGCTTATGGTGAGTTAGTGTTTCTGTTCAGTAGTTAGTTTATTGTTCTAATGGTATCAGCTAAAGCATTTTACTGCGAAGAAAATTCTCTCTACTGTTGGGGCTGCCCCTGGAAGGAGCATCCGGTTAATTGGGGTTTCAACAACCATGATATATATATAAGACTCCCACATGCTACAGGACCTTCTTTTGTAATTCCGAGGAAGGTGTATGATTATTTCTTTACCAATTTATCTGCCGTATTCTCCTACATTGAGGAGATTTGTGTTTCATTGTAATAAAATCGTTCACCTTTATTCTTTATATTAAACTTTATGTTTTTTCGCACTTCGGATTCGAAATACCTCATGTGATGAGTCATGACCATAGTAGATTGTATATCTTATATCTTCATGGTTGGCAGATGCATACTGCCTTTGGTCTGTAAGGATACATTGTTTCTTAGTTATTTCAAGTCAGATATACAAAAAACCAACACATATTGCTATCATCGTAGGTGTTTTTTTTTTCGATTTGTACTTCTCTTGCGCTGTTTTTTTCCCAAGTACCAAAGCTGAGCGCAGACAGAAATTGATTGGTAAATTGATCTTCTCGACTTGCAATGTCTCTTCAACCAACTTCGTTCTTCATCTTTTTTGCTTATCTATTTGGATTATGCATCACCTTTGTGGCAGTAAGTTTACTAATTTGATTTGGGTGGTTGACATACCTCAGTTTTGGGTAATACTTGTTTTCAGTTTTCCAAAATGTATTGCTTTTTATATGGTGGATTGTTGGCTAATCTTTTCATTTGTGGGACAGGATTGGGCTTTTAGTGTTTCACCTGGCACTAGTAAAGAATCCTCAACATCCGCAGGTGGTTTGTGCATTTGCTTCTGTTTTGTATCATGGGAAGTGGAAGGACAGTGTTGAGTTTGCAAAACAATATTCTGAAGCTCCAGCCATTTTTGCTCCAGAAACTTCACAGGCTCGTGATGTTAAGTCAGACGATGAACTTGCTGCAAGAGTGAAAGAGTTCGCATTGCAAGTGAAAGATTCTTCAAATGTTTTCATAGAGGAAAGGAGCCTTCACAATGTGATGAATACATTCTTCCCAGATTTCCCATGCTCTAATTTGGTAGGTGCAATTGATGCCACTTGAAGTCTATTTGATTGTTTTGGATGATATTCAAAGAACCCAGGATAACTCTGTGTTGCATTTTTGTGTTTGTATGTGTGTGTTTGTCGTGTTTTTTTCTTGACAAATGAGGGTGGCCTCTGGGGTGGTGGTCATAGCCTTGAACGTTTGGGTTGCATGAAGGTATGATTCATCAGTTTTTTAGTGTAAGTCCAACATCAATCCAACTTATTCCAGTACAAGTCCGCAGGTCTCCTTATAAGTGCTTCCCGCCCGAGGCTACTTTCCCAGATTATTCATGTGCGAATTGGCCTGAGAGCTACCAGAAATGTTATACATACGATAACAATATTTCTTTAACATTTTATTCTTGTCAGTATATTGGTTCTCTGTATTAAATTTCATCATCATAATTGAAGTGGAAACAATTGGTTTTCAGGTATTTGTGTCCAAGATTAAGGGGCGTTGTGTTCGCCGTCTTTTTGATGACATTTTGCCTGATGATCTTAAATCTGAAGGAAGGAAGCATTTTGAGATAAATTATCACTTGCTTGGAAAAGGCAACATCAATGAAACTAGGTTTGCTCTTGGTAAGATCATTATGGATACCATGAGCTGTGGGGTTTACCAAGGAGGTCTTACAGAAAACAATAATAATGATAGAAAGCATGATGCATCTGACTCCAGAATACAGCAAGACAATGGCGGTTTGATGAAAAAGGCGGGCAATATTTCAAAGCAGAGGACAAGGGCTAGGCAAAATGAAAATCTCATGAGAGTGCTTGAAAATTTAATGGGGGTTCACAGAAATTCTGTTGAAAATGCTTATGGTAATATATCACATGATAATGCAACAAAGAAGCGGGACGCAGTCGCGATTTCTCTGATTGAGAAGAAGAAAGGCCAAAAGGTTGAAGCTTGTGCGAATGTGAGTGAGGAACAAAATGAAGTGGCAACTTCTCAGTCTCCATGGGAGCAGGTGAATCGGAAGCTGAAAACCAAGGTAAATACTGAGAATAAAAAGCATTTGAAGAGAAATGAGAGTTTTAAAGAGACGGGGGTAGACCTAGGGGAATGTTTTCCAGAGAATGAGGTGACACTTGAAAATGCAACTAAGAAGCGGGATGAAGTGACCATTTCTCTGATTGAGAAGAAGAAAGGCCAAAAGGTTGCTAAGAAGAAGAAACATGTGACTGGCAAAGCTTGTGCTAATGTTAGTGAGGAGCAAAATGAAGTGGCAACTTCTCAGTCTCCGTGGGAGCAGGCAAATCGAAAGATGAAAACAAAGGTAAATACTGAGAATAAAAAGCATTTGAAGAGTAATGAGAGTTTTAAAGAGACTCATGTAGACCTAGGGGAATGTTTTCCAGAGAATGAGATGACACTCGAAAATGCAACTAAGAAGCGGGATGAAGTGGCCATTTCTCTGGTTGAGAAGAAGATTGGCCAAAAGGTCGCTAAGAAGAAGAAACAGGTGATTGGCAAAGCTTGTGCTAATTTTAGTGAGGAGCAAAATGAAGTGGCAACTTCTCAGTCTCCATCAGAGCAGGTAAACTGGAAGCTGAAAACTAAAAAGCATTTGAAGAGTAATAAGAGTTTGAAAGAGACTCATGTAGACCTAGGGGACTGTTTTCCAGAGAATGAGGTGACACTGGAAAATGCAACTAAGAAGCGGGATGAAGTGGCAATTTCTCTGATTGAGAAGAAGAATGGCCAAAAGGTCGCTAAGAAGAAGAAACAGGTGATTGGCAAAGCTTGTGCTAATTTTTGTGAGGAGCAAAATGAAGTGGCAACTTCTCAGTCTCCATCTGAGCAGGTAAACGGGAAGCTGAAAACAAAGGTAAATACTGAGAATAAGCATTTGAAGAGTAATGAGAATGGGGTGACACTTGAAAATGCAACTAAGAAGCGGGATGAGGTGGCCATTCCTCTGATTGAGAAGAAGAATGGCCAAAAGGTTGCTAAGAAGAAGAAACAGGTGATTGGCAAAGCTTGTGCTAATGTTAATGAGGAGCAGAAAAAAGTGGAAACTTCTGAGTCTCCATTGGGGAGGGTACTTAGGACGCTGGAAACAACGCTCAAGGACAAGAGTGAAAATTGTTTGAAGAGAAGTGAGACTCTGTTGGACCTACTTGGGGAAGTTTTTCCAGAGAATGAGGTGTCACAAAAGCAGCAAAAATCAGTGGAGACAAATGATCAACCTCGAGGTAAAAAAGTTAGAACTGAAGAATGCCATACAAATCCATCTCGGGCGATTGTCAAGGATAACGAGAAGCATAACAAGCAAATCAGCAAAGGAACAGTTAGAAAATTGAATTTGTCTGATCTCTTCAAGTAAATACAAACTGGGTAGTTGGACTCTTTTTGGGACAGCATGCCACCTTTAATCCAACAGTTTACGGGTAACTTTCCTTTATTTTCTTTACTTTTGTCTCTAGTTCCTCTTTCTTAGGTAGATAATATGCTTACAGTAAAACAATATTAAATTATTAAGTAAAGTTTTGTACCCCCTCAACCATCACTGCATAACGGTAATACCTTCCTGCGTATATTTCCTTGCTAGTTTTCAAAATGATTTGAGTGATTGCTTTATTTTTTTTCTTCCACAGGTGGCAAGAAATCTGGATGCGTCTGGCAGCATCCTCAGTTTTGTTAGATGTAACATATTACCTTTAGGCTCAAATACATTATCTCGGAAGCTACATAAAGGTGGGAATCTGTCGCTGCAGCAAGCTTATAAGAACAGGTTCAGTATCATGTTCTTCTACCTGTCACAGTATTAGTCAGTCTCGTAGAAGGGTATTTACGAAAAAATTAATCACTAAACTGTTTTTGTGTTTTAAATTGTATCGAAAATGGAGAGTAGATCAGTTTGTTAACCTCTGTGCAGTTCAGGCAAAAAAAAAAAGCTGCTGTCAGAATTACTCGAGCTAATCAGAAGTCTGATTTTTCATATTTATGGTCAATGGTAAATAAACATTCTGTATTTGCTGTTATCCTGAATTAGAAAAATTGAAATTCTCCCTTACCCCTGGTATCTGAAAAATTGCAAACTGCACTTCAAGAACATAAGCTATAAGATTTATTTTTTCTTTTTCAAAAGATTTCTTCTCGAGTGCACGGCATTTTCGTCTTAAACCCTAATTTTTTAGTACCGCATCCCGAAATGAGACACTTAAAGGAAAAAAAATTGTCGCTCATTTTACAACAGAATAAAAAGTACTAAGTTCTCTCCAACTCCTTGGACCAAACATGCCTGGTAGTTTGGATAAGTTTTGTATATACTCCACTTTCTTTAGTTCATATATTTAAATTTGTGAATTAAATTTGGGAGCTGCTATTTATAAAGCACACAAATGTTTAATTTAATACACAAAAATTTATACTAAAAATAATATTTATTAAAAAATCTTTTATACTCTTTTAAATAAAAAATAAGAACAATTTCTTCTTTTCTTCATTGCTACGGCCACTCTCCCCATCAAAATCTTCCAAATTATGTGCACAAATCCTATTTCCTTCATGAATTTCAGTTTCAAATACTAAGGTATATCATTGTTCTTTATAATTCGAAAAAGAGTTGTGATTATGACATTCGGGGAATAGTTATTGAGAATTATGAAGATTCAGAAGCCTTGAGACAAAAGGCTTATCAGAAGACAAATCAGAAGACGTGAGACAGAAGACTTGAATCATGTCATGAAGGCTTCTGATATTCTAGAGGTCTTTGAATCATGTCGTCCGATGAAGGCTTCTGATATTCTAGAGGTCTTTGAATCATGTCGTCTGATGAAGGCTTCTGATATTCTAGAGGTCTCCGAATAACGCAGGTCTCCAAATTAAGACTGCGAGTGCACTGGAATAGTGTAAGGTCTAGTGTAGAGGAATAAAACCGAGGAGCGGTTATTTTTTCCTCTTAGATAAATAGCCGTAAACATTGTAGTTAAACAATTAACTTTCTTTCATAGCTTGTAAGACAGAGTTTCTCTGAACCCTTGGCTTAAGAGTTTTCTCTGTCAATCAATTTGATTAGTTCAAGCAATTCTTGATCAATCTTTATGAAATTTAACACCTAATCATAAAGTTGCTTCAGACTAGAACATGGATCATCAAATCTCCCCTCCAGAACATGGCGCACCATATTTTTCACATGCAAAGGATCTGCTGATGACATACCTTGAAAATATTTTCTTGGTTGACGAAGCGAATTCCATGAAAATATTTTCTTGGTTGACGAAGCGAATTCCAATATGTGGCTTCCAAAATATTCAATGCTTGTTGGGTCTGAATTTCTCCACTCACGGTATTTCATAACCGTGGTTAGCAATGATGTTGATGACGATGACACCATTGCAATCATTCTTGAGAGAATTGTACTGAATTTGTCCAAATTCTTGGATCATGTTTGGATGGTTATCTTTTAGAAAGTGGGTTGCTAAATGCCGCCCTGTAATTCTCACCAGTCACCACCACCTCTCCAATTCCAAAAATATCCTTGCTAAACAAAAATTCTAAATCTCCCAATCTCTTTCGCTTTATACCGGCTTGAAGCTTGTCAATCTAATGTGCACACTTTGTACCTTAGAAGACTCATAAGTAATTAAATCACCACCAAAACCCGACCCGTTGAATTGATGTTGCTATCGGAATGATAATTATAAATCCAATGTTAAATTTTTTCTGGGCTTTCAACAATATGATCCAAACGAGGGTGTTTGTCTACGAGCACTTCATAATTAAAACGATTTCTCAGCAGTTTGAAGAGTCGGAGACTGTTGAAGCATACAACTCTTCTCATCTGATTTATGAATTTAAGGACAGTATCATTAAAATAAAAATCCTCAGAAGATCTTCATCCAAGGGGGGGGGGGGGGGGGGGGGGGGGGGGGGGGGG
>JAOTQG010081391.1:0-13949 GCA_025631175.1 Iris virginica
TTCCCGCGACGACGATGCGCGACGCGATTTGGGACCAATCGCGCCGGGGGGGGGGGTGCCCGCTCCACTCCGTGACCCCGCGATAGCGTGCGATTAACTACCCTGAATAGAATAAAGTGTATTGTGATCTCCATGTAGGAGTCAAATGCCACTTGAGCTGGGTTTAGTGAGTTTTTGATTAATTAATGGGTGAGGGACTTAAAAGGTTGGGATTAGAAAACCTCAGTGACTCAAAAAAAAAAGTTGTTCAATGGCCAAATGGAAAGAAATACATTAGTCCAGGATGAACTTGGGTATTCTGCCTGCTTAATACTCTAAAACTGTGGCCATGTTCCTTGGTGATGAGTTCATCCAAGTTGCTAGTAGTGTATCATCCCTCATTTTTGACAAATGCTGAACCCCTTGTTCTCGTTTATAGGAACGTGTAAGGATGGTCTAATTGCTTCCTGCTGTACTTAATCTTAAATAATCATCAAGCTTAACTTTGCTCAAAACAGTCAAACTTTTGCAACAGAACTAGTTCCTTTCGGAGAGACTTTCTGAGTTGTACTACACCTTATTACCTCTTACCTTTGCTTATTCAGCCTGTAAAAGAATGTATGGCCTCCATCCTAATGCGACTGCTCCGTGGTTTTAACCAAACTGAATGTTACTCCCGTCAATTGATTTGTTTAAGCTTTAAGTCATAATGCAGAAAGTAAAGTACACAATATCATTGTCTAGCTTGCATGGATTGCTCTTGTTTTCCTTTGGCTTAAAAAATACTGTTACTTGCAGATTGGTGAGCTTATTGGTGGAAGCCAAAGGGAAGAACGTCTTGACTACTTGGAAGATCGCTTAGATGAGTTAAATCTTAATAAGGAAAGCTATTGGTGGTATCTTGATCTCCGGCGTTATGGTTCTGGTTAGACATTGTTCTATTGATTCCAACGCCCCTCTTTTCTCTTCTCTATCGCGCTTTCACCCCTTCCATTATATTCAAAGAATCCTTCATTTGTTTTTCGAATGTTGAGTCTCATAACTCATTATACATCTCAAGCTTGAATTCCCTTCATGCTGTTACTTTATTCAACCCTTATATTTGGATTCAACAAATATCGTTTTTTAATGGTTATGCGTCCAAGATCATTTACATATTTGATTGTTTCAAATGTGAATTCTTCGTGTTGAATGAAGCAAGCAGTAACCCAAGCTTTTAAAAGGATTATGACATGTATGTTTACTCATGCATGTGGTAGAGGTGAAGTATTCCTCCTCGAAGCTTTCAGTTTGGCATCAAAGAAATTCCCACCTTTGGCCACAAAATACACACACAGTTGATTCATTATTTCAATTTTTAATTTGTACGAGTAAATTATCATTTTATTTAAAGAAAAGAAAATTGATGATTGCCATGTTTTCTTGCAATCCTATTTTCAGTTCCTCATGCTGGCTTTGGATTAGGCTTTGAGAGGCTTGTACAGTTTACAACGGGCATAGATAACATAAGGGATGTCATACCTTTCCCGCGGGTACCTCGCTCGGCTGAATTTTGATGTCCTATCTAATTGATGAACTTCTATATAAATTAAAGTGTCAGCCATAAGGTATTCATTGTTCCTCTCGCAGTTTCAATATTTTTTTGTAGTAATCTTTTCTATACTCACGAGGGAAGAATTTGGCTTCAGTTATGAGGGGTTTATTTTGGCTTAGCTTTTCAGTTTGTAAGAGACCAGATGGTTGTGTAGTTATCTGATTATCAGTTTAGTAAAAATTTCCAGAGTGGCGTTTATTTGTCTTTTGTTTATCTGTTTTGCATGACAATTGTATGTGCTGATTGTGTAATTTGTATTCCCTCCATTCCCTTAAAAGAAAAAGGGTTAAAATGGTTTGATATCTGCAAAATCGAAAATAATTTGACCAGATTGCCCTTCTATACAACACTCTTTCTGAATATAGGGAGCCTATGTTGTTGACGAAATAAGGGTAAATTGGAAAAAAAAATATTTTTAATTACATCTTAGTAGTAGAAAAACAACACTTAAATAAAAAGGAGTTAAAATGTGGCACTGAAAGGTCCCTCTTTATAATGACTTAATTAAAAGTGTAATAAAATGAGAATATATGTATGCATCTAGTGAAATGAAAGTGCAGCGGAAGTATAATAGATGAACATGAAATATGATAGTAATTAATAATGGGATACAGATTAGAGAGCTTGTACATCCCTTACTTGATCTCCTTTGACACTCACAAGGATGTAACCCAATACATCTTTTATGTTCAAATATAAAGATTACAAAAGAGAATTTTTTTAAGTTTTCTGCTTAAGTTGGTACTCCCAATTGCTCTATTCTCACCACAACAACATAAAGAAAGAGAATAAAATCACAAAAGTGTTTAACATGCTTTTAAAAATGTTTGAAAATAAGCTGGGAAGAAGCTTTTAAGATATAACTATATTTGAGCTATTTTGAATGTAGCAGTGAATTATTATTCAAGTGTTTCTGATTTTCACTTGATATTTTCTGAAGTATGAGATTTTTTATTTTTTATTTTGGGCAGAGAGAGAATGTTTTCTCTTGAGCTTTCTGTTTGTTCTCAAATTTATTTAAAGCCTCCATCTAAATTTCTATTTATAGTGGTTCAAATTAGTTGTTGGATCAAAAGTTTTTTTTTTCTTCTGCTTTTGGATCCCCTTTGATAAAAGCAATCTTCATTGATTGGTTGTAAAACATAGAGTTATACTTCCATTATTTGAGCAAATAATCTATTATTTATTTTGGAACATTTGAAGAGTTCACTTTGAAAAGTAACCTATAAATATTTGAAATTTTTTTTTTTTACCCCAATGGGACGTGGGAAGAGATCGAACCTGAGACCTTACATATTGTAAAGCTCCAACTCTACCACTGGGCTATCCCTTAGGGTTCAATTTTTTCTCTTGTTCCAAACAAGATAGTGCTACAGTTTCCTCACATTTTTGAAAGGAACATGAAAACTTCGTCACATTGGGAGTATGTGAAGAACCACTAATAATCCTTATTAAAAAAATAATAATACACCCTTTATCCCAAAATAATAATTCATTTGTTCTTATTTGTTCATTTCAGCATCACTTCTAAAAATAATAACAATTGTACTGTAATTTAGAAGTGGTACAGATATTTATGGTTTTTTTCTTAAATTACGTGCAAAATACAATGTGAATTTTTTAATTTTTTAATTTTTGAAATGAATGGAGTGTAAAATATAAAAAACATACAACAATAAAAGTACAAAATTCAAAATTTTGTCTTAGAAACTTGAAGTTTTAATTCAAAATCAGAATGTCGTAAATAAAAATTTAAATTAATTGTTTAAGGGTCCATTATAAATTCAAACTTCTAAACTTATAATGATAATAAGTATATACTACATACCTTCCTACATGTTTAGGTAGTAGACACATAGTTCTCAGGTAGTTTTATATTGATGTTGTTTATTATTATTATTATTATTATTATTATTATTATTATTATTATTATAATGCACCCAAATTAAGACTTTAGGAAAGAATCCCACTTTAGAGTGGTACAATTTTCAACTATGTACAATAAGTCAATGCATACTGGTTAAATGCAACACTATTACATACATATTGAATGATGAAAATAATTTACACATACTTGGAGAGCAAAAACAATTGTCAGTAGGTGTTGAAGAATAACAGGGTATGTGGAGCAGTCTGAAGAGTTGTGGCTATGCAGATCCCATATTTAGTTTTCACCAAGTGGGAATAAGGACCCAAATTATCGAAACCCAGAGGGATGGTCCGACCCACTGGAGATTCACAAAAGGTGAGATATTAGGTTCCATCCATCCTGTGCATCCTTAGGGACACACACACACACACACAAGGATTTAAAGAAGGGAAAAGACGATGAAAAAGCAATCAAGGGGTAGCGCAGCACGGCACACAGAAATTAAGGCACGGCGCCATAAAAATGAAACATAAAACACCAGAAAACAAAAACATCTTATTTTCCAATTTGTTACACTATTCTAATCCCCTCAACGAAGGTTTTTTAAAAGCTAATGAATTTCAACTTCTCAAAGGGACATTCCTTTTCCTCAATAAATGAACAAATAAGCTATACAGCGGCGCCTTCCTTTCTCTATTTTTTGTAATACCATCAGACTTGAGATTTTTTTAACAAGCCCCTATCTCTAAAAGTACAAGTAAAGAGCTAAGTAACCCGATTGCATTTCAACATACAATGGTTTTAAAAATGTGAAAAAGAAAACGAAAAAAGGGTGGGGGAAAGTGAAAAAGAGAAAAGACAAAACCAAGTTCTCTGAACTTCTAACACAGCTTCACTTCCCACAACACTTTTGTAGGGCGATCTGGAGACAGTAAGGAGAGAGAAAACAAGATATTTACACCCTCGTGGCTTTACAGTTCCACTTCGTGAAGGTCATCCCCAAAACTACCACCTGTGACCGAGGAGTGCGTTAAACCAGGCTCACTAGGCATAAATGAAGAAGCAGGCATACCCAAAACCTCTCCAAGGGGTTTCAGTTCAGATCTACTCGGGGGGCTAAACCCGTCACTGAAGCTACCACTCCATGAAGCTGTTCTTCTCGAGTGAGATGACAGGGGACCATTCATATTTGCAGCTGGACCCCTATTCGAGATATTGTCCATGCTAGGGTACCTTTGCATAGTCACTGATGATGGAGGATGTGGAGGAGAGTGAAACGAGTCGTTCACAGAGGAAACCGCGTGGTTTTCATCAATGGTTGCAGGGTGTTGCATGTAATCTGCGGTGGTGTCGACTGACGGTTCGGCTGAAGCTACCGGTGCGGGTACAAAAAACTTGGGATTGGCCGCTGTCATGGGCTTGATGGAAGGGGCAGCAGGTGATTGGAACAAGTTGGTTGGGTTCCCACCTCCTTTATTGAAAGTGTCAACATACCTGCACAGAAGAAGGAATCAAGAGCAATTAATATGTCATCATCAAGTGATATAAAATAATATTGCTCACTGCCAGCTTTCAAAGTTCCAAGTGTAAAACCACAACGAACACCACCACTTAAACCTTTTACCACTAAACTGTCGGATCCTCTGAGATGTAAAGTCATCATTGTATCCGCATGTTAAGTGTAAGGACTCGTCAAATTAATGGAGAAACACTTGCCAGATTAGAAGGCTGTGGCAAATTCTAGTAGAATCACTACTGCTAATTTTCAAATATAGAAGACATTGAGATTCACTCTCGGATGGTACACTGTCCTACTGCTAGATGCAATATTAAGAAAATCATATGCAGCACTATCAGAAGAGGGTATATGTTGTCACTTGCCTTGCCCGAACGCCCATCCTTCCACGTGCTGAGAATTGGTTTGAGGTGGTTGGAATTGGTGGGATTCCTGAACTATGTCCCAGAGAAGTTGGGCTTCTAAATTCAGGGCTTCCATTGCCGTGAGATCCTTCTGATGAACCTGAAGGAGCATTTCTTAATGCACTGTTCAGATTGTAATCTGATGTTCCGTTCTGAAAAGCTGCCATTGTTGGCGGAGGCGGAGGGGCGACTTCCTCTGCTGGTGGCTCAGCACCTTCCTCCACCCACCGCTTCAATTTTTCGTCATAATAAAATTTGTTCGAGTCGCCCAATTTTGCCTTCAAAGGGGAAAACGTGATTTTTCAGAAAAATGGGTAGAACCAAGTCACAATAGGGAGGGGGTGGAGAGGCAAGCAACTAAAGTGAACAGAGCACAAAATGCAGAATGAAATATTCTATAAGCTTACTTGTTTGTCCTGGCGAGGTTTTAGTACTAAACCAACAGTTTTTTGTATGAACTGAGAGCCAAAACCAAAGCGACCAAAGCGTGAACTTCCCCCAGATCCCTTACTTTGGGAATCAGCGGATGATGCTTCCTTTGATGAACTACCCTGACCCTATATCAAATTAACCCATAAACCAACATCATGAAAACTCCATCTAATCAAGCAATGTTGTATCCTTTTTCTTCTTTCCCATCTATTTATTTATATTTATATATTCAAAAGTAAATTTTAAAAGTGGATGATGTAATTATGCCCCCTGTATGAATATATATACACATATATATATATGTATTATATAAGTACCTGTCTTGGAGTACGACCAAAGTCGGGCTCTGAAACACTTCTGTTGTGCATGGCTCTTTTATTGCTATCAGCTGTCCATTCACTAATAGGTTCCATAGACGCTGAAGGAATTAGTGACGACATTGCCTGTGTTGACTGACTGGTTGATACTCTAGATCCCATTGACTGGTGATGATGTTCGTTATGTATGTTGGCGACAGATGTTGATGGCACGGCTGGAGGTAGACCCCCGACAACACGATGAGCGGTACTATCGAAAAGGTTGAGCAATTTACCCACTAGCTTTCCAGGAGCCAAGTTTGTTGAGAACCCACCCTGCAAAAGAAACTTTACTTGCAGAGACCTCTCAAACAGTGAAAAAGCAGAAGCAAAGGGCCGGGAGGAAACCTGTTGGTGAGTTTTAATCCTTTCTTCAAATGATGAAACTAATTGTCTCCATGCTTCTACTTCGGGCGCTCGTCCAGTTTTCAGAGATTTGGATACTGCTTGACAATACCTGAACTAACAAAGTTTAATAAGAAAACTCGAAATAATGTTGTCATAAACTAGGAACGGAAAAGCTTCACTGATACATACTTCAGTGCATCTGATACTCTTCCCACTTCAGCCAACATGTGTGCATATATAAGCTTATATGGTTGAAATGGTAGCAAGGTAAACTGAGAGTTTCCAAGCAGCTTTGAATATTCATATACCTCTGTCCTCTGAAACACTCGCACAATATGACTTAATGAGATGTTGTTTCGAGATATTACATAATAATTGAACACCCATATACACACACCCACACAGAGATAGAGAGAGAGAGAGAGAGAGGGAGGGAGAGATTTCTATTGGTCTTCACTAGACAAACTTTGAAGCTTCTTCATTTACAGCGAGTCTCCTCTTCTTAATTCTTCCTACACGGATGAAGAGAATCATCCCCTTGTCCGCACCAAGCAGACTCATTTTCAAGAACAGATATGGGCACATACATCCGCGCTGATCCTTTTTATAATTATTCTCCCCATCTGTGCTTCTAGACAAATGGACAAGCACATGCAGTGTGTATCTGTTGTATAATTGAACAAGTACCGGTTTTCGAAGGCATAGTGAATTTCACAGATTTCATGTCTTGCACACTTGGGATACACGCTAAACGTTAGATCATGAGAACCCATATCGTAAAAGATTTCATCTCATATCAAACATTTAGAAGTTAAGAAAATTCAAATTGGTGTACTTGGAACCAATAGTAGCGGTCATAATGAGAAATTCAAAAAGTGAACTAAATAACA
Source organism: Iris virginica (assembly GCA_025631175.1). Classification (NCBI taxonomy): domain Eukaryota; kingdom Viridiplantae; phylum Streptophyta; class Magnoliopsida; order Asparagales; family Iridaceae; genus Iris; species Iris virginica. Next base: position 7,390 of record JAOTQG010081391.1, read on the forward strand.
TCAGAAAATAGGTGGGAACAAGCTAGCACCTGTATAGCTTCTGGACTAGCATATGTTCTGGGAAATTTCCAGTGATCTGCACCAATGAGACACAATCTTGCTGTGTCCGAGTACGGCTCAAAGTTGGCTTCTGCCACTAAGTAGCAGATGTGAGCAGCAACAATCTGAATCAAAAATTAGTCAGATGCAGATAACCAAGTTAGACGTCTTCATTAAGGATGGGATATTAGTACAGAAACATCATTTGTGCAACTTACATCACTTCTTTCTTTCCACAAACAATCTCCCAGATGGATAAGCACTAATTCATCATCTTTCGTTCTATTAGAAGTAATTATAGCCAAATTCTCCTCCCAGTCATCAAGCATACTATTAGCACCCAGTTGAATCTAGAGGGAAATCCAGAAAGGAAAATGAGCCTGGCAAGTAAAAGTACATGTGCGAAATAGATTTTCCAAAACTCAAAACGAGAAGGAAAAAGAGGGGATGTAGAGATGGTTCAGGAGTCATTGCTGCAATAACAACAATATCAGACTTGGGCATACTTCAGTTTCAAAAGCTTGACCACTAAACGTAAGGGACAAACAATTTGCATATTTACCCAAATTTAGGAAGATTTCAAATTCAACTACCAATGAGAATGATAAAGTAGTAAACCACACGTGACAAAAACAATTACCATATTACCTGCCCAGAAACACCAGAAAGGCCATTGTTGCCGGTGGTGTCCTCGGAAAATACATCTTTTGGTTGACCGGCAATAAGTAGGCATAACGTACGCAAAGGTGAACCTGCTACTAGCTGGTGAAGTGCCATTTGCTTAACAGTATCCACATAATGCTGCATTGCCACCACATTCGGAAGTCAAATCCCAAAAATAGGGGAAAAGACAGTTTTTATCCACAAAACATCATACAAAACTTAAGCTATTTTGCCACTTGTGATTGCAAGTCCTCAAACTTATGGGAAACAGTGAAAGGAAAAGCGAACCAAATACACTCTTAACAAACCTGATCACCAAGTTGAGCAGCCAAAACAAGCGCTGGGCCCCATAAATGACCCTCTTGTGCACAATGAAGAGCCTCTCTCTTTCTACCAGAAACCAGAAGAGTTTGAACTTCAGCAGCCGTTGCCTAAATGATGTCCATGGAACTATTAGTCAATAAAGAATTTTCCAATACCTACACAATTTTGCAGATTAAGCCGTAATACCCGCATCTGTCCTTCAGAAGGCAATTTCTGCAAGCAGTTGGCGAGAGCGCCATATTCGTTGACTTGTGCACCGTTATTCTTCACTGATGCAAAAAGTCTAGCAACAGCTAATTCTGGAGCATCACTTTCCTGTTAAAGAAACAACATCCCCAGTATACAAATTCCACATTAGCCTTATGAGACAGCTGATGACGAATGACAATGTCGCAAAGAGCTTACTGATCCATTAGGGAAAAAAAATGCACAACGGCATTAATATGTTACCACAAAGTTATGCAGTATAGAGTTAACTATGCAAGTACGTCAGTGATAAATCAGTCATCCATTAATCCACATGCTAAGACAGAGAAGAGAAGTTCAAACTAGAACAATCTTATCTGTGCTTTCTAAGTACAGATTCTGGTTACAATCATACTTTGTAATTTGGGTGCATACTCTAATAAAAAAGAGCTCATGCTATAAAGAAGCTTAGCACGAACTCGAACTCAGTTAGTATAAACAGTTATCTTGCAGCCATCTAAGAAGAAGTTTCCTAATAAGCATATGTAGAATACCAAATTGATCCTAAAACTGAAAGTTTTAACCTATCACTTAATTTTTTTCAAATGTTTTGCTGTTGACTACATTTCATGTCGATCCTAGACAAGAAAAAGTCTCCTGAGATATAAAAGCATAGGTGACCTCCACCACTCCGTCAGTGCAGCTGGTACTTCAACCTGAGAGCAACTCTACAAGATTGCAAAGAATCACCAAGGACTTGGTAAACTAAGATGAATGTAATTAGAAATTAAATTTATTTAAATTGTTATTTTTCGGAAAAAAAACATATAACCTGGACTTGCAATAAAGTAGATCGGAGTCATTTAAGGTGACCAATCTAGCATGATATAAAATAGTGTGCAACTAACCTTTATGATCATGCTTTGCTAGAATGTAAATATTAATGCTGAAAATAATGATTGGAAGCATGTTTTGAATATAACATAGCCTACCTTCGAAGAAGTGTCGGTGCCAAAAGGTGAACGGAATTTTCCATAGTGCTGAGAAGCTATTTTCAGCAATGAAAGGAGCAACCTCAAAACTTCACCTTTCCTGTAATCCATATCGGAAGATTCACAGTGAGCAATCCTCTCGTCAATCCATTTGTTCACGTCTTTACTACCAGCATTCCCGCCAGCAAGAGGACAGGGTAAGGTCTGCCGGCAGAGAGTATGAAAGTAATCAGAAACGCCTACTCCACTGCTTGAAGCATCACCTCTTCCAGTAACAACCTCCGCCAAGTTAAGAACTGACAATGACCCATCTTTTGAATCCTTCAACAAAATAAACAAATATTTATAGGGTTAAATACAAGTGAACCAAAAAAATGCTAACTACATACGGTGCTCACAATAAATTCATAATTACTGAAAAGGATGAAAGTTTTCAGACTAACATGGCCTCCGTAGGATGAGGTGCCAGGAGCAGTACTATCTTTCATCACAATTAGCTTCCCACCAAAACCGAAAGTAACCAATGCATGAGGAGGGCGGCCAGCGGATGATCTTCCTGCAGCAGGAGCATAAGAGAATTGCTGACCACTCTGAACTGATTGCTGAGTAAAACCACTCAGAACTGGCTGCTGCGAATAACCACTCTGAAGTGGTTTCTGAGAATAACCACTCTGAACAGATTGCTGGGAGAAACCGCCCTGAACCGGCTGCTGGGAAAAATCACTCTGAGCCGGTTGTTGAGAGTAAACACTCTGTGCCGGTTGCTGGGAGTATGCACTCTGAGCCAGTGGCTGGGAATAACCACTCTGGGCCTGTGGTTGGGCATAATTTGATGCCTGGTTATGACGATAGTAATCATTTGAGGTATTCAATATTTCATTTTGTCTTGGCTGATTGAATTGCTGAGCAAAGTTCCCACCAGGAACAAACCCTTGCGATCGGGGAACAACTGAGGGCTCATTATGAGCCTGAGCAGCTTTCTCAAAAGATGGAGTTATTCCTCCATAATCATAAGAATTCTGCTGACTAACATGGTTTCTTACAGATGAATTGGCGCCATACTGATTCTGTACTTGTTGGTTTCCACTAAAATCAGAGGTGGCCACGTTCTTAGCAACATTGTCAGGTTGCCACATATTTGAATTTTGCTGACTGACATTATTATAAGATCCATTCCAGTTATAATCTAGACCATGACTGCTCAAGCTTTCAGATCCGTATTTATCTACTTTTCCAAATTCACCATAATTTTGGTGATCATTTTCGTGAAAAGTACCAGCAGAAGCAAACCCATTTTGATTCAGCTGGTCCTGAGCCTGAACTGCTAATTGAGAATTATAGGAGTCCAAGGAGCACCATTCCTGGGTGTTCATGTCATAATACCAACCAGGATATTGAGGATCAAAAACCATATGAGGGGGGTAACCATTGTTTTCTTGGGGAGCCTGATTCCAATTTGATAGACTCTCGTTTGTCTCACTAGCTTGTGAAACCGGATTCCAGCTAGTGACATTCTCAGTAGTGCCTTTTTCAGCTACAGCCTCCACAGCAGACTGAGCAGTTTGTTGCAAGTACGACACCTCAGCTTTCTCACTAGAAACAGCCCAATCCGAAGAGGAATTCGCATCATATCCACCTTGTACGTTAGCAGTCCCATCATAACCTCCATCCACTTGATACCATTGCCCAGTATTTGCATCATACTTCCACCCAGGATACAGATTCTCCCAATACTGACTGCTATTCATATCTTGTCCTTCTGTACTGTGTTCGGTAGCTGTACCATAAAGTTGACTCTCCTGATATTGATCTGCATACTCATTAGCATTTTCAACAAATGCAGAGCTGCCTACTTCACTCCCAGAAACAGCATTCGATTGACTAACAAAGTTATCTCCTTTACCGGCCACCTCACCTGAACTACCTCCAATCTCAGTGAAGAAATCCGAGAACGATCCGAAGCCATTACTACCGTTCTGCGCAGAATCAGCACTAAACGCGCTCCACCCCACTTCCTTCACCCCTGCACTCCCCGATCCAACATTCCCACTCTCTATAAACCCCGATGCCCCATCCTCCCCTGCTACCCCATTATCAGCTTCAAACACCCCATCAAAAGCAAACGAATTCGACGTAGCCAAGGAGCTGCCCGCAACATCCGCTCTCTTTGCACTCACATCAACCACCTCCTCCACCTCCTCTTTCGAATGTTCATCACTGGACGCCACTCCAACAGCTCCATCAATAGCATGATTATAATCCCCTTTAGCTTCATTTCCACCAGAACATTCTTGAATTCCAGTTACAGTATCAGTAATGCTCAAATTAGCAAAAGCCTTGACTTCATCGGAATCACTTCCGTCGACTAAATTTAACGAGGGAATAGTACTAGGTTTATAATCATCATCATCGTCATCAACCAATTTATCAAAGAAATCCTCGTCAGTCTGATCCTCCACCGGAAATGGAGGATTGGTAGCCATCTAATCCAAACCCTAATTTCACTAACCTCCTGATCCTAGACAGAATTCTTCCCTTTCCAGATAACAAAACCTCAAAAATCTCTAGCTAATTAGGAGATCCGAATGATAAAATTAACATAGAAAAACCCTAAATTGATGTACAACAGATGCAACAAACATGCAAGATCTAGGGTTTTGCTAATATAAAACTTCCGAAATTTTACAAATTAAAAGCGTAAAAATCGAAGCCAAATAAGTGCAAAACTTTTACCTCAGGGAATCAGCGACGCATCGAGGGTTGAATTGAAGATGGATCTCAAAATTGGTACATTTTTAACAATTTAAGTTACAGATCAAGACGACGACAATTGCTGGGAACAGCAAATGTGAGTTGAGAGAGAGAGAGAGAGAGAGAGAGAGAGAGAGAGAGAGAAGGTGCTATGTGTGTGTGTGTGTGTGTGTGTGAGCAAAGACAAGCCCTCGATTTCGCACCAGATGACTCAACAACAACCATGGTTTTTATTTTTCCGTTCTTTTTTCCTTTATAATATACTTTTAATTTATTACAAAGTCCATTTTCGACAATCTTTTTCCTTTATTTATCAAGATGAAATACTCATTTTTTTTCAGGCATAAAGTTAATTATTCCTTTTGAACATTAAAAAAATTAATTTTAAAGGTAAATTATAAATAGTTTTTTGTTAGTTAGTTTTTTCTTTTATATTTCAAAAACCGATGATTGTATTTTTACTTTTCGCATATTATAGAATATAATTGCAATTTTAGTATAATTTTAAAAAAAATAAATACAAACATAAAATGCTTTTTGAATTTCAAATAAAAATTATTGGAAAATTTTCATTTCAATGGACTCCAATTTTCATGAAACTATATCTTTAACTTTAACTAAATTTAATACTTTCTCCGTTTCAATTTAATTGTCTTTGACAGTGAGATATTGTGAGAGTTTTATGTCGCTCAGGACAATTAAAATGAAACGGAGGAAGTATCAACTAACTTTTAAAAGAGAAAATAAATGAGGAGTACTTGTTTTCAATTTTGACATGAAGTTGATCCAACTAGCATGTCATAATGGTATACATTATTTTCTGCACATGGTACAATGGTAAAGTGGACTTTAATAACATGCATCTAGACTAGAATACAAGTTGTAATCCTGAACTTAAGTAATTTATTATACTAGTATGAAGTATAGAATTTGAATATTTATAAGTTAATGCGTGAGTTGTTATTGATGTTGGTTGGACATTTAATTAAAATATTTATTATATTAGTATGCAATATAGAATATAAATTTTTATAAGTTAATTTTTGAGTTGTTATTGAGGTTGGTTGGATATTTAATTGACAAAAAAAAAAATTATGAAACAATATGTTACTGCTGAAACACGAAAAAAAGTTTGATCTAAAATTTTATATGAATAGAAAATATTATTTATTTACTTTGTTACACTTTTTTCCCCTTCAAAATCACTATTCGTTACTGTTCACAAGGAAGGATTCGCTCACCCTCTTTATAGCATAAATTAATGTAATTTTTTGTGCGAAAAAAAGAAGTAAAAATGGCATGTAATAATGTTTTCTTGGATAAATATTGGAAAACAATGTGATCTATAATGTTATCATCAATCAAAGTATTAAGTACTTACTAGTTACGCAATATCATTTTTTAAGGTTTGAATATTTTATGATACCTAGTACTCCTCTTAATTCTTTATTCATGATTATACCATGCAAGTACGAATTGAATTTTAAATTTTATATTGCTTTCGTCATTAATTTTTCCTTTTGCTTCTTTTCAAGTTCCACGCCTTTAGAATGTTATTTTTTGCTATTTTTCGTTTTTCGCTTAGGCTATCATACCTTTTCATTC
>JAOTQG010081502.1:0-13945 GCA_025631175.1 Iris virginica
ATGTTCACTATGTTAACCTAATTTCACCAATCTGTTGCAACAGAACAATTGAAAGGCCCTTCGAAATTGGTTGGAACGAATTTAGCTATTTCGTTCTTTTCATGCCATTCCTCTGCGATCCTTACTGACACTACCTTCTTTCGGTAAATGGCACTCCTACACAGAATCACCATTGTTTCAATGATTTACCTATTACACCATCAATGGAAATGGTTTGTCACCCCTAGTGGGATAATATGGATCTGGCGAATTGGAGGAACAATGATTGGGGAGGCGACTACATAAGCATAATGCACATAAGCTCTTAACCAATTCGACAAAATGACGATAAAAAGCTTGAAACTGTTGGAAACTGTTTTGGCGAAGCGATGATAATAGGTGACACATGGTTTAGTTGGGATGGTTGAGTATGGGTTTGGCGACGGGTAAGAATGAATGAGATAGTTGCCATAGCCAGCATCGATCGGGAAAGGGTGATTAAGCTTGACAATTTGGATTAAATGGGTTAAAACGGGTGCGAATTACAATAAATAACAGGTTATAACAGGTTCAACCTATTATAATTCATTTAATTAACTCGATCAACTCAATTGTAATGAATGAGTTAACTTAAACTCGAGTTAACAAGTTGGATAATCTTTCACATAAAAAAAATATTTTATATATATTCTAATATATAAATTTGTAATTAAGCGAGTTGAGATGTTTAGCATATTAAAATGAGTTAGAGTGGATTAATGAGTAGCATATTGCCAAGCCTAAGAGTGATACTCTTTTCTAGGTTACTTTGTTAATTTTCTTTCTCTTTTTATCCTCATGTAACCACTGTCAAGAATATATATATATATATATAGAAGGGTTCGATTTTCAACCCCTTTTACAAGACGTCTCATGCTTTAATTGGATGGTAAGCACCGTAAAAGCCTATGTGTACGGTGACGCCATATTAAATATTTACTCTTTTACAAATACGAAATCAAGAAGAGAATTTATGGCTACTGAATCTTTCATCGTCATCTATAGTATAAGAAGCAGATTATTAAATAACATTCTCTATTGGGTTGTCAGTGCAGGCGGATTCTCACAAATTCAGATTCATTGCTTGTCCAACTATTTAAGGCTCGTTATTTTTCGAATTGCAACTTACCGGAGGCGGTGGAGGCAAAAAAATCAGTGCTATATGGGCAGGTTTATTGAAGGCACTGCCTCTTATGTGAGCAGGTTGTCGACTATCAATTGGGGATGGAACAAGTTTGAAGATTTTCACAGATCCTTGGTTGCCCTCAAGTATAGAAGCTCATCCTGTGTCGTGTAACATAGCGGAGTTAGTTGACGAGTCGGTGGATGCTTTGTTTGTGCCCGGATCTAGGAGGTGGGATAGACAGCTCGTCAATGATTGCTTTGAGAGGGAGGAGGCAAATCAGATTTTAGCCATTGCAACCTCATCGAGTTCTGACAAAAACAAGTGGTTCTGGAGATTTGACAAGAAGGGACAATACACGGTCAAAACTGCCTACCGTCATTTATGTGATCCTACTTATAGTGTTGCCTCGGTCAGCAAGGTATGGAAGGAGATTGCAAAACTCAAAATTCCGGCAAAGGTAAGGGTATTCGCGTGGCAGGCAAGCAAGAATATCATTTCAGTTAGAACTCTTCTACGGATCAGGCATGTAGATGTTCCTCCAACTTGTCCGTTTTGTTTGATATATAATGAGTCGATAGAGCATGCAATTCTTCATTGCTCTACGACAAAGGAAGTGTGGTCGAGATTGGGAATACAAGTCCCTACAGATAGCAATCTACGTGTGGCGTATTGGCTTGACCAAGTTAAACCACCGGCGGAGATTGGGGGTCTTGCAGGGATTGTTATGGTTGCTTGGATCATATGGTCGAATCGTAATGAAGTCGTTTGGCATGGTAGAGTGTTAGCGGTGCCACATATCATTGATAGGGGGGCATCGCTATTAATGTCATGGCAGGAGGTGCAAAATCTGGTAAAGAAGGGTAATTTTAGACCCCAGACCGATGCGGTTGTGAAGTGGAGTAAACCGGCTATCGGACGCTTAAAATGTAATGTGAATGCGGCAGTATTTGAGAATTTGGAGAATATTGGAGTTAGGGCGGTGATTAGAGATGAGCTAGGGATTGTAGTTGCTGCCATGTAGGTCCACTGTGGGGTTGTTTTGAGGCTACGACGGCTGATGGAGGTTCTTAGCTGGGTGAAGAGTCTTGGCCTTCAAAATATTGATTTCGAAACTGATTCACAAACTTAGGTTTTTGCTATTAAATCAAAGACAATGGATTGTTCTTCGTTTGGTGGTTTGGTTGCGGATTGTCGTAGTTTGCTGTCTGAGTTAATGGGGGACCTCTATTAAGTTTGTAAAGCGTTCAGCGAATCAGGTGACTCATAGCATCGCACGAGCTTCAGGTTCTATGTCTAACGTATTTCGTGGCATGATTGTATGCCTTTCTTTTTACACAAAGTAATTGTTCTTGATCGTGATTAATAAAATCCTCCTTTTAGCGTAAAAAATAATAATAATAACATTCTCTATATTCCCTCCTCTCAAATTTATTAATTTTTTAAATTATATTTACATTTTATCCAATTCTCTCCATATATATTTAATTAAGAAAAATATACTCTACATGCACACAAACACGTATATACCTAACAAGTATATATGGAAATTATATATACATATTAGGAGTGCCCATGTATAATATTTTTGAATTGTATCTACGTTTTATCCAATTCTTTCCATATATATTTAATTAAAAAAATGTACTCCACGTGCCCATGAAAACGTATATACTTAGGAGTGTCACTTTTCTTAAAAATTAAATTAATCATGTTCATAATTCATGATTTTTATATTCATTTTTAAGAAAAATGACAATCATTGCTAGGAGTATATAGCCTCTCAATATATCAATTGATGTATATATAGTGTAGCGGGAGACGGGTGGGGGGAGACCCAACGTGTATACATAGTGAAGTGGGATACCAGGAAACCCGTTGGTATATCGAGTGCCTAAACGCTCACATTCCTTAAAAAATAAACATATAATCATGAATTATGTACATGAAATGCATGCTAATTATGTTTATAATTCATAATTATATGTTCATTTTTTATCCATGTCATGTTTATAATTCATTAATATATGTTTATTTTTTTTTAAAAGTGACACTCCTTACTTATGACGGTGGTAGGAAGGAGCTGGGTGGTGGATTGTGAAAAGGGATAAGGTGCGGTGGTACATAGACTGAGATTGGTGGGAGAGGGAGAAGAGCAATAAAACATCATCCATCCCTTTCGACTTGGGCCTCTCAAATTGCGTACCATTCTATGATTAGGTAGTATACACTAATTTTTCCAACTATTCCTTTTCTACAAATAAAAACAATGTACAAAACGTGATGTTTATGCAAATAATATAGAACTCTAATCGCATTATCAAAAAGTTTCAAGCTTTTCATATTAGAGCATTACATTTTTGATATTAATGTGAATTTTGAAACCATTTGAACATTGAATTGGTTATCAAAATTGAGAGTTCGTTGAATGATGAGTTTTTTTATATTTAATTTTGTAATAATTAAAGTGAAAAAATAAAAAATAAATAGAAATCAGAAGGCAAAGCTTTCATTCATATTTTTCATATATAAGATTACAAATATTTTAGTAGTTCAATCTTTTCTGTGTTCCTGTGACATACCTACCCTGTAAATAACAAAACTTAACTAAGGAACTCTGTGCCAATGGGAGAAGCAGGAAGAATTCACAACCTAACTGACTAACCTCATTTACAAACATCAGATTCCTCTGAGAGAAAACTTGCAGATTTCTCACTAGGACTGTCAATGGCCAGCAATGACTCTGTCAAGAGATTCCTATTCATTATACCAATCGGTTTGATCATGTCATTGATATCAACTACCTGTAGATATGAAGGGTCAGCAAGTATGGTTCTTCTCTCACTTGTTAGATCACAATTTCCATCAGTTTCTTCATCACTCATATCTACGTCAATATAATCAGAGAATTTTCCATCTTGGGAGAATATATCGTCATCATCCTTGGGACCCAGATTTCCCGGGGAAGCTGCAACATCCTCAGCAACTACCCCAGCATTCCTCCTAGAGCCGAAGTAGCGCCCTCGAGCATTCTTCTGCTGTTGTTCCGTTGACTGTTGTTTCCTTTTCAACCCACTACGTTTCTTGGGGTGATGGAGCTTGCAAGTGGAACCTTGAGGACAGATTCCTGTTGCTTCAAATATGGGGCATACGTAGGTGTGCTTCTTTCGACACTGCAAGTTAGAGATATAATCCATTTGACAAGTGGCAAGATCAGTGAGTTGTGTGCAGGTGATTATGCTCAGCGTGTTTTGGGGGAGGAGGGAGAGTTAGGAGGAAAATGATTAGGGAAAGAAGAATTAAATAACAGCGCAAGGCCTGTAGTTGCACAAGAGAAGCGGTAATTTCCATGAAGGAAAAGCTTAATGCTTGAGAAAAAACACCATTGAGAATGATGGTCATGCAAGTTAAGGCAAGTCAACGCTTTGGCAACTAAAACTAACCAGTTTCCTAAAGAATATATGTAAACCTAATATCAACATGCGAACGGTTGGGTCATCAAGTCAATATCAATACCCCCCGCCCCCCCCTCCGGCTCAAATAAAAGCCCCACAATATATAAGAATAAACCAGAAACTGGATTCCAGTGATACCTCATTGCCATCGGCACAGTACCCCTTGAGAAAACCTTCACATGCGGAGGCATTTGAATTCACATTAACATGTCTATAGGGACAATATTCATTGGAGCATAGTCCTGCCAGGAAAAAGGTTTAGAATCTAGCACTTCTGTTATTTCATTAAACACACGCCGCACTATAGACAAACCCTACCTTGCAGGAAGTAAGAACAGTCCTGCATCCTTTCAGGAATAACCTACAAGAGAAATAAAGATATTGAGTAGCTCATTATGCTTGTGAACCACCACAATAGAATTCCTAAACCAGATAAGTAATTCACCTTGTGGGTCAATTTGCAGTTAGGATCAGAGCATGAACCATTTAAAAACTTTGTACATACTGCAATTTTAGATGGATCATGGATGTAAGGGCATTTGCCACCATCCTTGTTACATTTCCCAAACCTTGTGAAAAACTGGCAGTACTTCCTCTTTCTAGCTAAACGCAATCTGGCAGTGTGCAAACTCCATCGGACTTTCTCATTCGCGAATATGCGAGTTCGTTTCTTAGGATCTCTAACCAGCTGATTACCATTACCAATTCGCACATATCTGCCAAATATCAAATCGATCTCCGGTCAATAATCAATCATTAGTCACAAAGAGAAAAGTTATATGTTAAACTATGGGTTTCCTCTAAATTCGTCCTCTCTAATTTTGATCCTTACATTCAATAGAAATCATCAAGTAAGCTTCAACTAAATACAAATTTGACATATTCAAAATTAGATCCATGTATAAGTACACGTACTCGTCATGACCGATCAGCAGTCTCCTTGGAACATAAGATCTCTTGCCTTCTTTCCCAGGCTGACGAGAAATCGAAGGTTCCTCATCTGCATGGAAAAACAGTTTACACATTAAACAAAAGACATACTTTTTGTAAGAGGTAACCCATTAAGACGGTTACATAGTTGAGTGATTTCACAATATTTACTGAAGAAAACCATTCGTTCAAGAAGCTTTAACAATTAAATGACTCTTAAAAGGCAATACAAATTACAATCAGCAATCACAAAAGTTGTGCAAGCAGTTACATGGAAGTATTAGCTGCATGCAGGTAAGTTAGCACATGAATACCTGATAGTCTATGGATAATGTCTCTGCTGGGTTAGGATAAATAACTCTCCCTCCTCCACAGGCACTTCTCTTGTTTTTGCTTTATTAATGAAGAAGCTCATATTTTAGTTTCCTTTCAAAAATAGTATTCTATCTAGGGGTGGCAATTTGTGACCCGATTAAACCCGTGGGTCTATAATTTTTTCAAAATTAACCTATTTAAGTGAGTTATAATCAATAAATTTGAATCTATTTGACATTAATTTACTAAATATGTTTAAATTTATTGATTATTACTCACTTAAATAGGTTAATTTTGAAAAAATTATAGACCCGCGGGTTTAATCGGGTCACAAATTGCCACCCCTAATTCTATCTTTGCATACTATAAAAAGCTATATATCCATGAAAGAGGTTGGTACTTGGTTGTTCATGATTATAATTGTATCCCAGGTAATGGTCATGTACTCGTGTTCCAAATGAAAAAATGTCAACTATCCAAGTGAAGTACACCCAAAGATGAACATGGGCGTAATAGAAGTCTCCATGCTTCCTTTAAAAAGAATGTCTCCGCAAAGACTATGCCGATTGATAATCCCTTGTTGTGAATATGACGCTCCAAGGACAGCTACCTTACAAAACACATGCAGATGTAACATCAACCTGCCCAGAATAACATTGTTCTAATACCTCTACTATGCTGGATCACGAAGAGAAAAGGAAGCTTAGCTATCAGTTAACCATAAATATACAATCCAACAAAGAAGTAAATGTTTTTTTTCTTCTCATTCCATTCCTAAATGAGTCAATTTTCAGTTTCAATTTTGTCCATTACGTTGGATAGCCATATTTGAGTCAGTATATAGTTTGCAAATGGATGTGCCATTTAAGCTTGCAAGCACATAAAAACTTGATTCGATTGGCATCCAGAATTGCTGCATGTAATACATATGATGGATCTCTTCATAAAGCTTGATAACATTTTACAATGCATTGCTTCCAGGTAGCTTACCGAGCCTTAAAATTTAGCATTGCTCTTCCTAATCCTATTTTTTCTTGCTCATTCATTATTGTCTTTACTAGTTGTTGTTTTGGGTTTTATATTAAGATGTTGGGGATCTTACCATCTCAGCTACTGTAAGAAAGGTTAGCCATTAAATGCACCCAATGCTACAACATTTGGGTATTTAAAGTCTTACTTCAAAAAAGAACAAAAATGGAGAAAGGCCAGCACAGTGCTGGTTTAAAAAGAGTGATGTAAGGGCATTAACCAAAGCATTATATAAAATAAGGAACTGACCACCTGAAATCCTTTGAAGCGTCCTCCGTGAAGGATCCATCCTGTATCTGACCAAACCAATACGAAATATTCGCTCTCCTGTAATATTTAGGCAATTGAAAAATAACAACTATAAACAACCACTCTCCACAATCTCATCAAAAACACTCACTGGATTGGCAGATCAGATGCACACGCTCCATTTGTTTAATTGCTAAAGAAAAGTAAATAGATATATTCATTAACTTCTGTCACACCAGGATTTTTCATCAGCCTACCTGGGTGCAGTTCTATGCTATGTATGGACTTACGGGAGATATTATTCCTACTTTTTGACCCTGGAACCATACGAGAAGTGCCATTCTGTTCCCTTTTTTCTTTCTCAACTGCTGCAACTGCAAGTGTTGCTTCCTGAATGAAAATAAATGTCAAGTTCAATAAGCAAAAAGATTACTTTTCTGACCTACAAATAATCACTTCTTTACAAGCTCTCAACCAAAGACAGAAGGGATACTGCTGACCAACCTCATTAGCTCTTTTTGAGTTCTTTTCAATGGATTTTGACCACTTTAAACTGGACCCACCAACACTCAGTAACTTGGACATATGCAGAGAGAATCCATGGGATGACCTTGTGTAAATTGTATCTCTCTTTCGCGAGAGCAGCAATTTTTGACTGGAAACATGGGCCACTATTATTTTTCTTAAACAAGCATGACTACATACTTGAAACCAATGAGAAAGAAGAAAAGACCAAATGAGATGCTGATATACCTGATCAAAGATAAAGAACTATTATTGGAAGCAGAAGCCGACATACTCACGAAACTTCTCCGGTCTTTTGCTCTTTTCCATGGGATCAGGTGAGGCCAAACCTTTTGACAGTGTAATGACACCCCATTTTTTCTCGATGACTGATTATTTAGTGTCCACACAGAAGAGAAGCTTGAATGTTTGTAGATCTTCGCTTTACCTGCAAACAGAAATAAATGAGGTTTTGCCACTAATTCCAAGGAAAAATAAATGCATAACTCCACTGGTATGTATAACAAGATGTGAAAGGTGACCGAAAGGCCTGGGCATAACATATAAAACCTATCAAAAAAATAGGGTGCTGCAATAAGGAAGATTCATAAACGCAAGTAAAAGGATTTCATGCCCACTCTCTTCTGTGATACTACAGTAGCAGATAGGCCCTCGAGAGGAAAAGTTCTTCATACCTCAGACTGAACATAAAACATGAGCTGTCTAATTCATGGTTCATTTGAGCAGCTAATTACTGATATTATTATGGCCCACTAAACGCATTCCAGTTTTTCTCCCATATGATTGCTATGGTCATGGAATTCATATTTATTGCATTCATCATCAGAAGCACATGAATGAGCATTATACATACGCAAATAAAAGAGTTTAGTGAGAAACAATGGGATAATTAATGTTCATCATTTAAACAATATCTGGAGCACTGAGCACATGACAACAAAATTAACTGCTTAAGGAAAACATATAGTGCCACATTTGTGGCATGATAAACAGCTTAATCATAACACACCTTGTACTGTGAATACCAGCTCAAGCACGAACTTGGCATTAGTTCGGCTTTGACGAGGGCGTCAAAGATTTAAGTGGGGGAGAATGGGAGATAGTGATATCTCATATTCCCACATCGGGAAAAAATGGGAATTTCGTGTAGCTTATAAGGTTGTCCCCTCCTACCACTTAGCACCAACTTATCCATGGACTTTTGGGTGGCCTGTGGACCCTTAGTGCTTGGTGGGCTAGTGGGCGGACGACGTGACGAACTGAATTTTCGGACTCGATGCATTACAAAAAATAAGTAGCAAATATACAATTAGAAAGAGAATTGAACGAAATAACAGTTATCGAATCAGTTTTGCACAATTGTGAAACACACCTTTATTAGACTGTTTCTTAGTTAAGCTTTTGCTGGAATTAACCTCAGCTGCATGTCCCATCTCTGAGTATACTGGGTCATCAGGGGAGGCAACTCTTTGCATCACATGACTTCCCGCAGAAGTTCGAATAAGCTGATTTTTCCTCTTCTTATAGTAGCCATCCGACAATGAAGCTTGGGTCTTATCTACATCAAGAATAGGCGGATCACCAGAATTTGAGGCTGCAACCAACTGATTTGATTTCCGTTTCACATACCGTATCTTCTTCTCCAAAGTTCCTTCATCTAGTATGTTTTGACTTTCAGAATTGCAGGTTAGACTAGTTTGACGTTCAGGAATCCCAGAAGAATTCATCTTCTCTTCAGGCATCTTCGGCACATTCAAATGATTTGTAAGCATATGATTCAAAATAATCCCAGAACCATCTACGGGTGGACAGTTTAGTGGCAAAGATGTAACATCTCCTGAGTCAATGGGTATGCAATCTGATGATTTACTGCTGTGAAGTACTGGTGGTGTTTTGGGCCTCTCAATAGGAGCAGACAATCCTCCTGTTCTCAAGGAACCAGCTGCGCCAATAACATCAACCTTACTTGCTAATCCTGCAGTCTTCTTGGCTTCATCAATGCCTGAAGGACTCGACCTAAAAATGGAGGAACTTGAAGCAGGTGTACCACTTGGAAGGGCAGTGACCACTGTTGGTTTTCTAACGAGCGTGTTACCAGTACGAATGTAAGATGAACTTTGAGCCATTCCAACTCTTTTTGGTGGCGGGGGAACAGGGCTTGAAAATGACTTCTTTACTGGAAGAGGGAAATTAGAGGCTTTACCGGTTCGATGCCAGGTTCTAGTTTTGGCAATTTGCTGTGCAGGCGCTTTTGTACTTGAATTGGTAAGAACTGATGGTGAAGGACCTGTAAAAACTCTACGGATTCCAGAAGCAGCAATTGGTTGGTTCCTTGATACATGCATTACCCCCTTCCCTGAATTCAAGTTCTGAGTCGTCTTATTGAAAACCTGAGAGGCAGATAAAGCTGTCTTTGTGTTAATTGCAACAGCAGTTATTTTCGCAGGACTAGATATCATATTACTTTTGAAATTGTTGGCAGATGTGTTGGAGGAAGTTACCACAGAACCACCTCCAGACAAAGGCTTTTCCTGAAGTTCATTACCATACTCGCCAAGCTTTTGACCGGAGGTCATGCAATCTAATGACTTGTTATTCAATGTGCATGAGTCTGAGCTAGTAGAAACTGTTTCCGGAGTAACCAGATGAATCAACGTCACAGGCACGTGTTTGTTAGCGGCTTTGGTAGCTGAGAGACTAGCAACATCAGCACATGCAGATGGAATGTTAGACGCATGCAGCAAGTCATCCTTCGCAAGAATATCACTTTCGACAACCGTACTGGGCAAACTCCGATCTGGGCTCAATATTTCCATTGCAGAAGAAGATTTCAAGTTATCAATCTCAGTGCATTGACTATCATGCTCTTGTATGGCGTGCACAGCCGCCACATTTTCCTCTTTACTTCGACTAACTTCGTCTTCCATAATAGCAATATCCTTCAGTGAATAACTTGAGGTTGCATCTATGTCAAGCATAGGTCTACCTACATTCTCAGGTGTCCGGCATATCCTTGGGCTAGATGAACCCAACTGTAAGTCCAAACCATCAGATGGATAGGCCTGACTAGAACTAACACTCTGACTGTCACCCGTAAGAATCTTATCTACTGGAGATCCTTCCGCTGGGTCATTCTTGAGTAATTCACTGGCCCCATCAAAATATGCGCTTTTGCCAGTATCCCCTAGAATACTAGTGTCAGAGATAATCTTCTCTGCTTGAGTATTTGTAAGACCCCCAATAAAACTTGAGGTGATACTGGGATCCTGGTTAAGGCTAACAAGATTAATAAGATCCTCATGAGCTATAATTTCCTCTGCATTAGCTGGAAGAGCATTCAACGAACCTTCAGCAACACCATCAGGCTTTACAGTGGTGAGCTCATTTAAACAAAAGGTTTTGGAACCAATGGAGCTCATATCGACAATACTACTAATTTCTTGCCTCATCGAAGATTCGTCAAAAGAACTAGGGCTCTTGAAGGTGGCAGAGGCAACGGCAGACAAACCTACAGGACTCTCGTGGAACTGAATTTCTTCTCGACTTGGCAACACATCATGATCAGCGCCTTCTACTGTTACTACACTCTCTAAAGATACTTTAGCATTATCATTCTCAAGCAACTGAAGATGGGAAGGCGACAGATTGACATTTTCTGTTCCATCAATGTTACATTCAGTAGATCCACTTTGGATTTCACTTGGAATCGTATCAGAATTTGAAATGAACTGAAAGTAAGGCACTAATGTGTCAGTATTTTCAGGGATCTGATCAATTTTGTTTACTTGGGGGCCAGATGAAGAGGCAAGATGAGACAAACTGTTCCTCTCATTATCAAGTTCACATGGACTACCAGTATTATTGACAGTGCCATCTTTCCCTTGCATGATATCTTCTGGAGGTTTCTTCATTTCAGCAACAAAAGTTCCATCCAGAGAAGCAAAGGAAACATCCTTCATTGCACCCTCATCGAGTGCAGAGGGACCATATTTGTATCCTTCAACAGGCTTACTATCTTTCCTTGTTGGCCGCTGCATTGATGCATCTGCAGCAAGAAGAACGGCTTTATTTTTCTTCCTCGTTCTGTCTGATCGTGACTTATCATAGCTTTTACCTTTACCACCCTGATCTGTAATGGAAACTGATGGAGAATCAACTGCACCATTTCTTGTGGAACCATTGGTTGCAGTAGAACACGGAAGAGAATTCATATTCCACACAGGCCCATCCCCACAAACATTATAATTCTTTGCCAGTTTCTTCAGAGTCTTTTCAGAACTTGATGGGCAATCTGACCCATATGAAGAGCTGTCCGACTTAACAGACTGCTCAACTGCTCTTGTTAATGGTGAATCTGACTCGGTGATCCTCCTAATCTTTCTGTTCCTAGGAGGTGTAAAATTTCTGTCAGAGCCAACAGCCGGACTTGAGGGTGGAACGACAGCCTTGGCGACTAATGCATTAGACTTGAAAGTGACATTAAGCTCAACGGGGCTGCCCACCTTCTCTTCCTCCATACATTGATCCAAACATGGTACAGATTCTCTTTCTTTATCTTTACCCTTAAAACTGATGTTAGTAGGGTCATCAAAGTAAGCTTTGGAAAAATGCTGGTCACGGCTCCTATTCCTAATAGCATTATTGGGTTTGCCTATCCTAAGTAAAACGCTCTTCTTCTGTACTTGCTTCATCGGAGAAGATGACTGAACAAACTCTTCTCTAAATTCACTCGCCCTATTACTAGATTTCCCAGGCTCGTAACTATTCCGTTCTTCTCTACCTGAAACAGACGGAATCTCATCCCGACTACCACCAAAATCACCATCTTTCACAGTATCACGCAGCAACCGTCTCCGATCCTCATCTCTACGCGTGATCCAAGACCTCTCTCTTTGAAAATCCTCGTCTCTAAGCTTCCAAGACCTCTCTTTTTCACCACGACGAGACTCATAATTTCCCCCGAAATCCTCTCTAGGGCTCCTCGACCCAAGACCCAATTCAAGATCCCTAAGGAACCTCCGACGATCAGGACTGCGACCATTATCTCGACGATAACCACCATCATCATGGCCTTCATTCCGGGGGCCACCGCGAATAATATTTTCCCGATTCTGACTAATTCTACTACTGTTAATATTAATATTATTATTCCTACTAGCATAGCTATCAATAAAATCATCTCTAAAAGCAGGAGAAATACGGTCTAGGTCTAACTCACGGATTTGGGGATCGGAAGGGTGATAAGGAGAAGGTAGGCGGGGACGATGGGAAGGTTCGGGGGGAGGAAACCTAGGAGGAGGATCGGGGCGGTAATCGAATTTGGGGAAATTAAGCTGCTGGGGAGGTGGAATGCGATTGCGGTGGTTATCGTCCTCCTCATATAAGGAACGGTTGGAAAACCTAAGCGGGGAAGATTGGCGGTGGGGAGGATGACGGTTGAGAAAGGAGGGGGATTTGGAAGAGTCACGGTCGATGGGGGAACGATGTGGGTGGGGATTGAGAAAGGTGAAGTGAGGTTGGTTGTAGGGCGGAGGAGGAAGGGGCGGGGGTGGGGGTAGAGAAGGGTAAGGTGGATGGGATTGTTGCGGAGGAGGAAGGCGGTGGGGATAGGGATTACGATGGTGGTCGTCGGGGAAATCATGAGGAACGTACCTGTTGTTGTGGTGGTGGTGGTTGAATGATGGATATTCCATTGTCGGAGCGCTCTCTCTCTCTCTCTCTCTCTCTCTCTGGTGGCTGCGCTCGGCGGCGCTTTCCGTTTTCCTTGAAGTGTTGGTTTGATTGTGTGTGTGTAGATTCGGGGAACTTTTTTTTCCGATTTGGAGGGCTTATTAAGAACTATTCTTGTTGACTTTTGGTGGAGTTTGTCCACTTTAGTTATTTTTAAGGGAAATACAAGTTGCACAATGAGCTACTTAGCTACTTGTAAAACGTAACAGGGTCTAGATCACAAGTCACATTCTAGTTAATACGAGAATATCGAAAATATTTGATCACATAATAAATATTATATCCAAATATTATATATATTATTAGGGCTGAGCAAAAACAATGTAAAATCGAATCAAATCGACGAAATCGAACAAAAAAAAAAAACGAACCAATGTATTAGATTGGTTTCAGTTTCTAAAACTATTAAAATTGAGAATATTTGTTTAGTTGCGATTTAACCGTGATATTACACTTTTCAAACCGAACCAAACCGAGATAATATTACTACTATATATTTATTTTTTACTTAGTTAATTACTTATATACACTTATATTATCAATGCATTTATATTTTATAATATTGAGTATT
>JAOTQG010081723.1:0-13937 GCA_025631175.1 Iris virginica
AGGTGGTGATGGTGGTGGTGGTGGCGGCGCATTAGTGGGGGTAGGGATGGGGATGGCCGTGGTGGTTCAGAGTAGTGGGGGCGGAAGGTAAAATTTTAATTAAAATTAGATACTTTAAATATTTATTTTAACTCTTAATCATGATTAATAATTTAAAATTAAGATTTAAGATTTAATTTTTAAATTAAGATTTATTTTTAAAATTTTTAATTTAAACCCTAAACTTTACCCGATGGTAAAATGATGGAAAGACCCTTGAAAAACTCATCACGTGTTTTGCACGTGAGTTCAATTTCGTTAATTTTCTAACGAAACCGTCCAAAAAACCCTTGATTGAAACATTTTTTAAACATCGGTGCTAAATTGATTATTTTGGTACATTGACGTCCATTTTAAACACTTACGGAAACTTTAGGATCTAAAATGATAAAAACCCTTGCAATTATGTATACCGCTAAGATATGATGTGTGACTTAAAAAAAAAATTATTTTTTAAAACTTATCTCACGAGAAAAGTAATGTGGCAAATGATCAGAAATTGTCATTTAAACTTTTAAGCATTTGTTATGATTTGTAAAATGAGTGTATTTTTTTCTTTTTTGATCAAAAATTAAAAATATTAATTATTTTGTGATGAAGGGAGGACACAGTTTTTTTTTTTATTTTTTTAGATTCTAATGTTTTAAGTATTGGTGATGTATTAGTACCTTCATTTTTATTGTAATTTTTTTTTTTTTTTGACTCCAAGGAGAAATGAAAAGGGATCGAACCTGAGACCTTACACTGAGCCACCCCTTAGGTTTCCATTTTTATTGCAAACTAGACATCTAGTTAACTTCGTTCAAATAGGGGCAATACATTTTGTTGATACGTAGCACGGTAGACGATTTAGTCGTAGGTGATTTTGGATTTGTATTTTGATATTAATATATATTTTTTTAAAATCAAAGGTGCAGGTGCTTTTATCACAGCAGCAAATCAAGAGTTATATATATTACATCATTAATAAAAACGAGAATATTTTCAAATTCTACCACGTTCAGACCAAAAAATGGAGGCTAGCTCTAGCAAGTCGATGGATCACCTAATTCACAGAACATCTAACAACGATATAGACGAACTTGATACTTGTGCAAGAAGGGATTACCAATCTTTGATAATAAGACTAAATGGCGACATATTTTCATTGTTGGAATGCACCGCCGCCACTACTATGGAAGGAATTCAGCTCGAAATCCCACATTATTGAAACTCAAAATTGTAACCCAGTTTTTTAGAAACTCAAGGCCTCCGCCGTTATCGCATTATAACATCCAACTTGGTTGATTTGGTGTAAAATTCTCTATTTTACCCTTAATTCATCATTACTTATTTACTTGTGTAGTGAGAGATTTTGTTTGAAGGGATTTACTTGGATTAATTTGGGCAAAATAGTGTAAGAGCATAATGAGATAATAGTGTGACGTGATAGGTTAATATGATTTGAGTAGAAGGATTTAAAAATATATATAATATTAGGTATTAGGGTATATAATGAAAAGAAAGTATTTTTAAAATATTTTTTTTTAAAAAAAATCGTATAAAAATATAAGAAGGCGGTGTAACGAACGTTCACTAAACCCCAGAGGCGTAGGACCACCCATTAGCATTTTGAGAGTTGGATTTATCGATCACTTCTTATTTCATTTTTTAAAATTTTATTTAAGTTATTTTAAAATTATAAAATTTAAAATTTAGTATATATATCAAACTTTAAACACCGTAAGACAGAGAATGAATATAAAATAAGAAAGAAAATTCCAACTCAGCATATTAAAGAAGGGTTGAAAACGGGCAATAAAGTAGAAGAAGCGATATACTATTGAAGAGAAAGAAGCGGCAACAAAACGCTGGCTGGGGGTGCGCATATGGCATGCGGCAACGCGTGTCTTTTAGTCGATAAATGTAACCAGCCACACAGCAGCAGCAGCATGACAGCAGCATCGGCATGCTCCTAGCTAGTAATGTAAGTAATTCTAGACTTGTCGTCGTACGGAGTAATGGCCATCCATGTTTATCGTTTTAGCAAAAAATAATATCGTCAAAATCAAGACTCCAAGATAACGAATCAAAGATAATATACGGTAGAGTCCAGTGTTTCTCTTGCATGAACCTTCTTTGCTTTGTCTCCATTTGTTCATCACTCACTCACTCACTGTACACGTTCCCAACCATATCCCCTTTTACTTTCATCTCTTTGTTTTTTTTCTATGCCACTTATTTTAGCTTTAACAACAACAAAATATATCAATAAACTTATTCCATGTCACAATAATCTTTGCAGTTTCTCCAAAAGAAGAAAGAGAAAAAAAAAAAAAAGAAGACAAAGCCGTAAGAAGAGCGGCGACGCTGCGCTGCGGCCTGCAGGCATGTGGAGGATGCAGGGACACGTGTGATAACATACCGTCACTTCTTTTCAAATGGTGTTTCTTTCGGAAGATGTATTTATCCAAAATGCTATCCTTTGTATACGAAAATATTTAATTTATACTCTCACAATTTCTTTGAGAGTGTTTCAAAAATAACACAAAGTTCTTACATAAAATCACTGGAGAAAGTGGATACTTAAAAAAACGGAGAGTTCAAATTTTCTACGTCATTTTGTGTGTGACTCTGCATATTATCACTCACATACGCATGGATTATATTGTTATTGAATTTCATTCGTATGTGAATAGTGGCACATAAAATGACACAGAGTGGTATAAAGGATCTAATCTCGAAAATGGATGAAATATTCCATCAAAAATAATATAAATGAGTTTTATCATTTGTAGACCAGTAATTAAAAAAAGGCATGAAGTGGTTATGGTTTTCTTTCCTGTTAAAATTTTATATTTTTTAATTAATATTTTCAGTATATTTAAGCATTAATAATTAATCTGTAATGAAAGTACGTGCTTCATTAGGTATGATTATGTATATGGGATGTTCATATCATACTCTTTTATTTTACCTCAACCATTTAGTGCCCGATAATTACAATTACGTTGGGTATCATTTAATTTATAATCCAGTCTACTTTGTAGGATTACAAGGGAAACAAAGCTTTTTCTACCAAATCTCAACACCCCTCATAGAACTCAATTTAATATATATTTTGAAATTTAAAACATAATAAAATTCAATGATAAAAATACGAATATCTACAAAAAGTAAGAGGAAAACACTTGGAATATTTTTTTTAAATATTTTTTTTAAAAGTTATTTGTTTAAGGAAAGAATTGAAAAAGTGATTTGAGAGGATGAATGTCTATCCTAATTCCTTAGCCAGACAGGCAGGCAGGTAGGATAGGAATAGCCGAATAGGATACGCACAACAACCCTAAAACCATGATTAATTGCCAATGAAACCAAATCCACCAGAGCAGCCCTACCACATGTAACCAACATTCTGTCGTCTTCAACATTATTGGCTCTCCTTTCCATGCTGTTTTTGGTGCATATCCCTCACCCTCATTCTCACCCATGGAAGTTTGTTCATTCATTTCCTTGTTTTCAGTTCAGACCCATTTCTTCTTCTGTCATCGGGACATGCTGTTATTCCTTAACTATGTTCCAACTTTGTTTCTTGGTGCTGTCGGCCGTGCTACCTATTCCCTTGTCATGTTTTAAGACTCCGGATTTATAAGGTATTAGAGTTTTGACCCACAATTTTACGTGGGAGGAGTTGGTGCTCGATATATAAGTTGTAAGGAAAAACCCTATCCTTACGGCTTAGTTTTTGGAACGCGAGATGCTCAGGCCGCACTAAAAGGATCCAGGTGCCAATGCAGCTAACTTTTGCGATAGGAGATGCCCAGGACGCAAATAGCACGATTAACACCTTAACATAAGGAAGAACTGTGGATATAACACTCCGGATAACTGGCCACTCATCCTTTCCCATGAAAAGCTCTGCACATTCTGCAAAGCTGTGGATCGCCGTAATGTTTGAGATAATAAGAGAATTTTGCCTAACTTTCGTACGCCATTACGCATGCATGTCGACCAGGCCATCACAAGTTTTTACTCCAAATAATTTCATTTTTCACAAGCACATTGAAAATCAAGCAAGTCCAAAACAGGACAATGTTTTACATTACAATACAATCTACAGCAACTCATCATTTACCTGGAGCTTTTCTAGTTGTGCATAGGGAATTTAAAGGGCTTCAGTAGTGCAGTGGCATTGTTGTCGAGTAGCAACCTAGGATGTTAGAATGGATATTGTAATAACATTACCAGATGGATTACGGTGGGCTATGCATCTGGTTGATAATGCTCTGCAGTCCTGATCTGTAATCAGAATGAAGCAGGGTTACTCCAAGTTCTTTCTTCATACGAGCATTGGAGACTCGCTTCTCACCCCCTGGACTTCGCTTTGTGATAAGAGACTCAGTTGTATCGAGAGGTGCCATCTGTTTTACCTGGCCAGGCCATTTCTCTTGAATCAATTTCCAAGCATATGAAAATACTTCTGCTCTTGAAGCAGGTTCATCATCAACAACGTTGTATATTCTTCTGAAACAAGAAAATGTGAGAGATTAAACTGTGAATACTCTCATTTCTTCTTTTGTATTTATGTTTTTTTTTTCTCAGCAGCAACAAGTTATTATGAAGAGAAATAAGTTACACCTCCAAAACACCAGGACTCTCCAACCTAAAACACCCAACACACAATCAAAGATGAAAAAATTTACCAACACCACTTAAAAAACATACTAAATAAAATCCCAACGAGAACATAATGAAATAAAACATTGGGAAGGAAGAGCATATTCAGATGCCTTCTAAGACCCACAAGGAACACCAATGAAACCAAACTAGAACAAGGCGAATAACACTTTCAAATATGCTGAACCACCTTAAATCCAGATTTCAACGGGATTTCCCAGCCCAACAAATATCTGCTCACACTATTATTCTGACCCCTCTTCATATGTATACTCAGCATTACCAATCTTATTTATTCTCCTGTGAATGCTCTTAAAGTTCCTCTTGCAGAATATTATTAACAAAATGAACGAAGCCTAAAGTAATGCAATGGCCCTACCCTGCGGATGGTCTATGAAGACTGGCATTGAGAGCATTGCAGATGTCTGCAACATGAACTCGGGAAGTATACTTTTTGAGTGACCTTGTCCGTTGAACCTCTGATAAAGGCCCCTGCTTAGCAATGGTATCAATTGCACTGTAAAGAAGCATTGCAAATAATATTACGCAAATCTCAAACCTACTAAAATCTGAACTGAATTAGTCTTCATAAAAACCCTAGGACCATGCCAGCATGCATTCAGGTCCACCAGCTAGATTCAGCGCAGGAAAGTAGACTTCCATATTTACTACTGACACATAAATAAACGAATAGCATTACATAAATACAGTCATATGATTTTGTTATGATAACTGCCTTCATTAGCAATAAAGGGATTTTGTACGCATAAGTGTGTCAGGTTTTAAGTGAGATTTTGTACCAGAAGAGTAACTTTTCATTAGGTTTAAACAAAGCAACTTACTTGATAACAGTACGTACCTTCTGCCAGGGCCATAGATACCTCCGAGTCTAAATATATGTCCAGGCAACCCAAGATTATGGCCCAAACTTAACCACCCTTCCTCAGCAGCTAACCTTGATTTAGCCAATTCATTTGATGGGCGTGGTTGATAACTGCTACAAGATCATATGAGTTCATAGCTAACCATTGATTGTGAAAGTCTATAATACTAAGTGACATATACCTTTCATCTACCCAATCACCACCTCGATCACCATATACACCTACCAGTCAAGAAAGAATCCAGCAGTTCAAGGTAAAATGAACTTGACATTCTCAACAGCCGGTACTAAATCAAAATTAAGAAACCTTTTTTTTTTTTTTAAAGCAGACAAACAAACAAAATAAGCATGTTTATATAGGCTTTTCCGCAACTATTTGCAATTAAAGGATGCTAAAGAAATGTGTGATTTTGTATCTTCAATAGTATCAAGTATGTTTCAGAAAAATGTAACTTCACTTCACCCATATGTAGCGTAAAGAATGTTCAAGTTTTCGTTTAGAACTTACAATGACTAGGCTGGTCCACAACTCTATAGGATGGGGCACTGTTCACATTCTCAACCACACATGTCTGTATGCGTAAAGGACAACCCAGTACAAAAAAGTCCCTCCTTTGGGGCTCCAGAAGGGCCTAATTACTCAATCTTACACCCTTGCAAGTA
The DNA here is from genome assembly GCA_025631175.1 of Iris virginica. Lineage (NCBI taxonomy): Eukaryota > Viridiplantae > Streptophyta > Magnoliopsida > Asparagales > Iridaceae > Iris > Iris virginica. The sequence continues at coordinate 6,242 of JAOTQG010081723.1, forward strand.
GAGGGAGACTGTTTACCAAGTTTGTTCCGGTGGATCCAAGTCACCATTAGGAAGGGGGAACCTTAGCTTAGCTATGAAGGGGAGCTCTTACATGTGTTCTGTGTATGACCTATACGGGTTAAAAGTGGAGAATCCAACTTTCCCTCAGCAAATGATTTATGGTTCCTTCCTGCATACGTCCTCCTCCTCCGGCCCCTCCCCACTCCCTCCCCCACACCACCACAAAAAGAGAAAACCTCTGAGTTTTGAACAAGCGAAGATTATGCTGATAAAAAATGGACGGACCAATCACCCCTCTGAATAGATGAGGAAGAACCAGAAAAAGGAGTGGAATGTTAACCAGTTACTATTACATGACTGAATTAGGAAACTGAGACATGATTTCATGATGGCGCAGGTAAGTAGCATGAAATAGAAGGGTCACAACTTGACAGAGCATGTCAACAAAACAAAGAAACAACACAGAAACTCTGCTACGAATACTTGATCGACATATATCTATCTGATTAATATGTACTCTATGCAGACAGTATCGGTATGCATGAATAAGACATACTTGTTGAGGATAAATAACCGAGCCACTGAAGGTTTTTGTTATCCAGCTTTCTGTCCAAGAGTTCACCATGTTGAAGAATCTTCAGTAACACATGTCAAAATAAAATTAAGTTTGAGCAGCCAGAGCAGCACGCATACATATCACATCAAAATCCATGCCAATTCCAGCATAGATTGCAGTCTTTGAATCTTAGATTAGGTTTACCGGATCACCAATACCCAAACGAGGAGGGATGGAAATAAGGAGGTGTGTGTGATGGTTGAGGATATCTAGAACATCAATTCTGAAAGAAAAATAAGGAGAAAGATGTAAGTCTGGCAAGACAAGAAGTTATTTTTGACCCAAAGAAGTTAACTTCCTCACTTTTTAAATTGGATTATCAGCTAAAATGGTTTAGATATATACAATCAAATGCTTTCGGTGACCAAAGTTAACAGAAATTATGAGTTAAAATTGCATGGAATGGAATGAGCATTGCGACGTACCAAACTAGCTGTAAGAGACACTTGTTAAGATGGGAACTCACTCAGGCTCATTTGCATCAAAAACATGAACATTGAATCCCATTTCCTCCAGTTCATTTTTCTTGGACACACTCGTGCAAGTCCCAGATACAGTCCTGCATAACACTCAAAACATCAAACGTAGTTTGAATGAATTCAAAATAATCGTACGACAGATCAAGAGCACAAAGCTTCAAATTTTCAGTCAGACAATCGTTAAAAGGTCAGAAACTACAGATTTCGTCATTTGGAGTAAAAATCAGCACACTACCATCCTTTATTCTTGAGGTCAAGAGCAAAGAACTGCCCAACGAAACCCATGCCCAAGATAAACATCCGATTTTGAGAGCCTGATTTCACTTCTTGGATGCAGTAATTTGAATTGGTAGCCGCTGCGTAAGAGCGTAGAGGTTGTTTCATAACTATATGAGCAACGACACTTGAGATATGATTTCTACTGAATTGCAAGGAAGCAGCCGGAAATCGCCCCGGCACGGGACATATCTCCATTTCCGGGCACCGTCTGGTAATGCAGAAGCGTCGGTTCGGATGAGAGAAGACTGGGCTAATAGAATTTATACAGGCCTATGACATTACTATTCGGGCCAAAACCGAAGTTGGGTTTGGGGAAACTTAATGGGCTCTTTATTTGATGAACTGGGTTCGCCCTTAAAATTTTCTATATGACCCCTATTTTTTTCTAAAATATTCACATTATTTATCGTCCCTAATTTTTTATTCCCGCCTCATTATCATATATTTACTTTAATATTTTAACTTTAACATTTATACATTTAAATTCTTAAATCATTATACTATGTAAACAATAATCTAAATTTTGATCAAGTGATTATATGATATGAGGCAAAGTAAAAAATTTGGAGACGATAAATAATAAGAGTATTTTTATTAAAATTGAAGGCGATTATAGAAATTTCGGGACGATAAATAGGACCACTTAGAGGAATGAAGGAAAAGAAGTAGGCTTGCGCTTGGGTCCTTTACTCCATTTTTCATATGAGGATCCATATATATTTCTATGTAAAGAGTTTGAAGTTAAAAAACTTTAATCAATTTAATTAATTACACTCTCTTTAGTTAATTATAAAATTTAATAGTTTTTATATACTAAAAAATATTCGTATTCGAGATCACGGAGTTAAAAAAATATTAATTAAATATTTTTAAATAATATATTATAAATAAAATATTCATGAATGCGGAAGGAAAAAGTGTGTAATACTTTAATATAATATTATATTTATATAGAAAATATTACTAATATATAAAAAATAATAAATTAAATATTAATCTTACCACATAACTATTAATATGTGGTTATGTTAATATACATCATGGCACATTTTATGAGACTATATGCATTAGTAATTGAAAGAAATGTATAAATACATTAGAGAATTATATTTGGGGCAATAATTATATTAATATGTGAAGCATCATGTTATCACGAGGTTATATTAATATTACTAGTATATTAGAATGTGAATCTATATTATAAATGAAAAATGTTGAGTGAATAGTAATGAATAGTGCTTTAATAATTTTAATTATTCATTAAAATGTGATCCAATTATTGAAATAAGAAGAATTAAAAATATGTATGTGTGTTTATGTCTGACACAGAAAGAGAGTAAAAAAAAAGAGCATTGTGTTTGTGTTAGGGAGGGTTGGGGGGGTACGCTAGTATATGCATAAAATATAATATTACCACATTCCAGTAACATTTTAGGGGTGTACACATTATAGTAACCTGGTGCTATTCCTAATATAAATTATAAAATTATGTTAATATAGGCATAAAATAATAATATTACCATATAACTTTCAGTAACCTCGCGTGTGGTCACTGGTCACTATCTCCTCTCGTTGGACACAACACGGGCAATTTTTATATGGAGCGCCTACGCACTCCTAGCAAGGAGTGTCCATAATATACATAGAGGTTATAAATAATATACATAATATAATTTATGTGTATTATGTATTTATTATGTGTATAATTTATAACCTCTATGTACATTATGGGTATCTCAAGTACCTAGGCACTTTTGATGGGTGCTTAGGCACTCGATATAATTTGCAACAACCCGGTTGGTATCTCAAGTACCTAGGCACTTTTGATGGGTGTCATTTAAAAAAATAAATAAATAAAATATAAAAGTCATAAATTATGAACACAATATAAAATATAATTAATTATGTTCATAAATTACTATTGTCTAGTGATCAATTATTATTATATTCATTTTTTAAAAAAATTAACACTTCTTAATAGAAGTGTTTATACGCTCGACGTACATCCTCCTCGATCACTAGACAATAGTATTAGCAAATGCTCCAAACCAACGAGACTTGTTAACTTATGAGTGAGCAATAGTCGATTAGTATGTTATAAATAGTCTAATTTATTAGGAGTTTCATAGGTTTAAAGCCAATTTAAAGTAGATAAAAATTATTAAATTTAATTAATTAGTTATAAAATTGATTGCATTGAATTTAGATAAATACTATCATTTTAAAATTTATAATTTATAATTAAATAATATTTATAAAATAAGAATAAAATTATAAATTCATACATCTGCTGACGTAATTTTGATTTATTTTTGGAAATTTGGTACTGAATCATTTATTTGGAGTTAAATTTTATTATATTGATGTTTTAAAATAGCTGCTTCCTAAAAATGTTATATTATATATAGTATGTGTATGTATATATGTATGTGTATATGTATATGTAGGGAGTTTTTCAAATGAGAACCACAAATAATATGCGAACTCTGAGAACCAGATTGATCAATCAAATTGATATATTGATCCATCATAATAATGATTGATCACCGTTTTTATTGATAAGTTGATTTTGATGGATCATTATAATTTTATTTTTTACCAATATGTTGTGATCTAATAAATTATTTTTAATGGATCACAGTTGATATCAAATATGATCCATTAAAATTATTTTTGATATTTTGAGGAATCAATGTATCAATTTGATGGTTTGCAAGTTTCGCAGATTATTTAGGTTTGCAGTTGAATAAGCCTTTGTATATGTATATATATATTATAGATGGATTAATCATATCCGTTGATTCGAAATTCAACTGTGAACGAAAGTGAAATTAAATGAGATGTTGACTAATTCGATGATTAGTAGAATAAAATTCGAATCTTTCCCAATTTAAGTTAAGCGAATATGAATTTAGGCAGAGCCCAATACACAAGTTATATATGAGCAATGATTACTTGGATTAGTATCAAAAGTTGTAAGTAGTAATAAACAACCTAATTTTCTATCTAATTGTCTAATCAGCAGTGTCTTGATCTTTCAAGGTTGCAGTGGGTTTAGTTGAAAAGCCACAAAGACTTGCATCAGTTGTAGAGTCACCAAGCCGTCTTTAAGCAAATAGAGAAACCACAAAATATAATCAATGTCTGCCTTTGCCTTTTATCTCATGGAAACGGGTTACGTACGCGTGTACCTCCTTATTCATGTCTAATCCATTTTGTCAATTGAAGAAAAAAAATGTTCATACTATTCATCAATTAGAAGGGCCCCAAAGGAAGCTGCCATGCAATTTCTTATTTCCCCCTCCCCTCCCCCAAAACACTGAGTTGAAATTTCTCCTCCTTATCTGGTGTTTCATTTTCTATTTTATATTTTTTTAAAATTAACACATATCTTACAATTTAAAATTTTAAAATCATCTTTTAAACGGCTATAATTTTATTTTTTTTTAAAAATAAAATAAAAAATAAACATCAAATGAAACAGAAAATCCAAACTCTAAAACACTACATGTAAACTCCACACGCCCCGGCCTACATTTTAGCGCACCTTCATTGCAATTTCCATCACCCTCATTCCCCCCCCCCCCCCCTTTATTATGCTTTTCATACGATTATCTTTCCACAACTATCTTTCTTCTATGCTAAATCACATCCAATCCTTGTTTTTTTTTTTTTAATGTCATAATTTCTTGATTCTCTCATCATTTTCCGCTATATATTATCTAGCCTGTTTCTTGCTGTAACGTTTCCTCAAAGAAGCTCTATACTGGTTTTAGCTAATACGATATGGGGTTTGATAAATCTCCCAAGATTTTTGGTTGTTTTCCTCATAAGGGTCTTCTTTTAAAGCTTCAAAGCTTTCGGTCCAAGGGTGCTTCTACTAATTCTAGCTCCACTACCTCTCCTAGGTCATCACCAAAGTCTCCCCTACAATCAACCAAAAAATTTAGAAACCACACGAGAGAGGAAGAGTTCAGGCAAGTCTTTTCTTGCTTCGATGCCGACAAAGATGGAAAGATCTCGGCTTTAGAACTGCGGTCGTACTTTGCGTCCATTGGGGAGTACATGTCGAACGAGGAGGCGCAAGCCGTGATCGATGACCTTGACACGGACGGAGATAGCTTGATTGACTTTCGAGATTTCATGAAAGCGATGATGAACGGTAAAGGAGATGAAGAGGAGGAGGATGTGAAGGCAGCATTCGAGATGTTTGAAGTCGAGAAAGGGTCGGGGAGGATCGATCCTAAGAGCTTGCAGAGGGCGTTGAGTAAGCTCGGGGACTCGAGATCTTATGATGAGTGTGTGGACATTATTAGAGTTATCGATACTCATGGCAAAGGTGCTGTTGATTTCAACGAGTTTCAGGAAATGATGATGGCTTGATTAAAACATATGTTGCTTGCCGTCTTAATAATTAAGCTTGTTCGTCTCTTGGCTAGATCGCTAGCTAGATATTGTTCAGTCATAAGAATCAATATACGGTATAGATTAATATGCTTTGGCTTTCGTACTTGTTTAAAGGGTAGACGACGGAATGTAAAGCGCAAGCAAGATTGGGAATCATATAGTTGATCATAGTAGGAGAAGCATTATCATATGAGTGTGTTAATTTGTACCATATAGTTCAAGAGTAAGAGACGTAAGTAAGGCAAAATCTGAACATGATTTATGAACATTAGAGTGGTTAATGGTTGCGGATCAAAAAACCGACTGTTCGATATGGCTTGAATTGGGTCACTAGAGTTGGGTCACTCTCGAGATTAGGAGTGCAACGGTGCGGTTTGGTTTGATTTGAAATATAAATCGTAAGTCGAATCGGACTCTATTGATTTGACGAATTTTAAATCTAAACCAAAATCAAATTCAACTGAATCGATAGAACCACGATTCGATTTGATTCGTTTTATCGGTTTAGCACAATTATTGTAGTTAAAAAAAAAACTAAATATAACATAAGAGTTATAATAAAAATTTAAAATAAAATTTATTTTTAGCATTAATAGCTAAAAATTCATAATAAAAATTGAAAAACAGCCCAATGAGCTTTTTGTTTACATAATATTTAGTACAATACAACTTAAAAGTTAAAAAATTAATAAATTCATCAAAATATAATTATGTTTAACTTAAAATTTAATTATTATTTTATTTTATATATTTTTATTAAAAAAAAAAAAAACAGCACAACTTAACACGAAAGCTTCTAAATGCACTTTAGGGCATTTGCACTAAACAGGTACACATGACATTTGCTTTAAAAAGTGTAGAGCTTTCTATATCAAAGCTAGTGCTGCCATAGAGAGAGTAGTATATCACTCTGTAATTTATGGTCTGAAATTGGTGTATCAAGTCGTCTTGGACCGTTGGTGGCGTAATTACTCTTGTAGTATATAATTGGAGTTCGGAGCAGATCCCGTAAAAAGTAAGGTAAGCTGCAAATGTCAAGTTTTCAGTTTATGTTTTTCTCACTCAATTTAAAAAATGGTTAAAATAATATTCATTATGTTAGTTTTAAATACACAGTTTTCCCTCTCTCTCTCTCTCTCTCTCGTACTTACTCTTTTTTTCTCCATTACTATTATGTAATTATTAAATTTTAAAAGAAAAATAGATACTTTAAATTTTCACCAAAAACAAAACCAAAATCAAAACAAAACAAAATAAAAACTATCACTTGGAACGCTGAATAATTCTAGAGTGTGACATTGAGTTGAGCCACTCACTCAAGTTGTATGGTGTCGGGAGCACATTAGGTGCAGAACGCGCTAACTTCACTACTTACTAATTTGTACACATTTACATGTTAGGTTATTAATTATGATGTATTGTGCACTTTGACCCGCAAATTATATTGAGTGTACAGACGTTTGGTGATAGGAGCGTCCATTTTTGAAGAAAATGTACATAAAAATTATTCATTATATACATAATATGAATATAAAATATACATAATAATTATAAACATGATAATCATGTAACTCATATACATTTTATATTCATATTATGTATATAATTCATAAAATTTATATACATTTAAAAAAAAATGGACAAGAATGCCCGGGCGTTCGATATACTAACTTCTTTGACCTCTGCTATGCCATTTCAACTACTGGGGTAACCCAAACTACTAGGGTGGGTTCCGTACGTGGTGGATCAGTCGTGCTTAGGGGTGTAAGTTCAAATCGTCCAAACCAACGACCGAACCAAACCAAATCAAACCGACGAGTTTGGTTTAGTTTCAGTCGACAACGGTTCGGTTACGGTTCGAAAAAATATCAAACCGCACGGTTCGGTTCGGTTTGCGGTTTCAACACCTCAAACC
>JAOTQG010081834.1:0-13933 GCA_025631175.1 Iris virginica
ACATAAAGATATAAAATGCCAAAAGAATTACATAAAGATATAACTTGAGGGGTAAAAAAGTCTTTTTATTAAAAAAAAGGGTAGGCAGTGTATAATGGCCAAACCTGAGGGGGGGCAAGCAAATTTGGCCAAACCTTGAGGGGGGGCGGCGCAAATTACCCCATCCTTGAAGATATGAGGGCCGGGTTTTGATAATATCCGTCGTAGATCATCCTGATGGGCTTTAGCGATAGGGAGCATAGATCGGACGAGGATGGTGTCGGGAGGTGATGAGAGAGGGGGGCGATCGGACGGTTGCGACAAGAGGAGAGTGAAAGATGAGGTACTAAGAGGGGGGATGACACAGAGAGGCTGGGAGAAGGAGAGAAGAGATGGATTGGTGGTGGTGGTGAGAGAAACAGAAACAGACGTGATGAGATAATTTATTTTTAAGATAATAGGTGTAAGAATAGGGATACGTAAAAATAATATGTACGAGAGAAAAATGTTAATTTTTGCAACTATTGAGTAAACAAAATTTTTCGATATTTTTGTAACAAAGTTACAAAAGTTGGTATAGTGAACACACCCCTATTCTCGTGACATAAATTCTTCGAGTATAAACACTACTACCACGACCTAAATGCTATAGATGATCGTTACTTACCATCACCACCTCCATTTGAACCTATCATCTACAAGCAATGAAAGATAGAATGAAAATTTAGCTTCAATATAAAGAGGTCCCGTCCGCGGGAGGGAGGAAACGGTTAGCATCAGTGATAAAATTTGAGTTCAACATATATTCAAGTGTTATGCAGTACATCAAATGCCATATGCAGACATATATCCCAAACCACATATTTCCAACCAATGAGGGAGCATTAAAATACCATGCCACCCTCACAATTAGGGGTGATAATTTATAACCCAATTAACATAAATTTATATATTTTTTAAATTAACATGTTAAGTAAGTTATAATTATTAAATTTAAATCTATTTGATATTAACTTACTAAACATATTTAAATTTATTAATTATCACTCACTCAAATAGGGGGTAATTTGCATCGCCCCCTCGTGATTTGGCCAAATTTGGTTGCCCCCCCTCAGATTCGGCCTTTATACGAAGCCTACACTTTTTTGAACAAAAAGTCATTTTTACCCTCAAATAATCTTAAGTACACTTGTCCTCTTCATTTTTTTTTTTTGAGAAAATGACTATTTTACCCTACCATTGAAGTATTTAACTACCCCCCTCATACCTTATTTAATTTGAACATTAAATATTTTTAAAAATGAATGATTTTCACCGATTAATATATCGAACGTCTAGGATTTTTGATTGGTGTACAAACATTGAAGTATTATTATTATTATGTTAATACTATTATTAAGTTATTCTTGTTTTCTTTATTGTCTAACAATGTTGATGAATTCAACCATTGAAAATAAATAAAAATGCAAATACACTTTTTCTTAATAATTATCAATTTAATATATAAAAATAATAATATACATCATTAAAAAAATAAAATTTACATAAAAATATAAAAAATCAATATTTACATAAAAAATAACATAATAATAATATTAATATCAAATTCATTTCACATGAAACACAAACTTGTGGCCGCAGTATTTCAATATCTAGTCTAATCACTAGCCATTAATCCAACTCCTTGACTCGAATTTTAATTTAATTTTTTATTTACAAAAAGCAAACATTTTTTTTCCTTTCTTTTTTAAATAATTTTTTGATTGCATACATAAATTAATTACAGTAATTTTTGCTATCAAGCGACTATCGTGTATTCATCCTAAGTCTTTAAATAATATTTTTTTTTGGTTGAGAATTTACGAAAGTTATCATTGTTGGTTTACTTAATATTCTTATAACTACTAATTAATCTTATATTTATTTTTTACAAGAAAATAAAAATAATTTATATGAGATAGATTTAGGAAGTAGGCCAAGTGCGACCATATAAAATCACTTCTACGAGATACATTATGTAAGCATATGCATAAATATATATGGTCCATTAACACTTATTATATTAATATTATTATTAAGTTATTCATGTTTTCTTAATTGTCTAACGTTGTTGATGAATTCAACCATTTGAAATAAATAAAAATACAAACGCAATTTTTTTTTATAATTATCAATTTAATGTATGAAAATAATAATACACATCATTAAAAAAATAAGACTTGCATAAAGATATAAAAAAGCAAAACTTACATAAAGAATAACATAATAATAATAATAATAATAATAATAATAATAATATTTCAATGTTTGTACACCAACCAAAAATTTTAGACGTTCGATATATCAATCGATGAAAATCATCCATTTTTAAAAATATTTAATGTTCAAATTAAATAAGGGATGAGGTAGGTAATTAAATACTTCAATGGTAGGGCAAAATAGTCATTTCCTCAAAAAAAAAATGAAGAGCACAAGCGTACTTAAGATTATTTGAGGGTAAAAATAACTTTTTGTTCAAAAAAGGGTAGACTCCGTATAAAGGCCGAATCTGAGAGGGGCAACCAAATTTGGCCAAACCACGAGGGGGAGAGGTTAATTTTATAAATTTTATAAATCCACGAGTTTAATCGGATCATAAATTACCACCCCTACTCGGCTACTCCCAACTAGATCCTTTCTTGATTTAAATATTCTGTTTCAAATGGTGTTATTATGATCCTAAACCTTAAATTTTAAATAATTAATAGAATATATTTTATTTTCTAAAAAATATGTGACATAAGATGATTTGAGACAAAAAAATTAAATTCGAGAATATACGTAGCATCACACAGTTCTAAATTTCATAATCACACTCCTCTGTTTCTAAATATACCTTTAAAATTTTTATTGTACATTTTTCTAATATTAAGAATAATGCTTTAAATATTTATATCATTTTAAAATTAATTTTGTAAATTTTTTATTTTGAGATATAGAAATATTATTTTAGGATAGTAAAAAGAATTGGAAGACGTTTTCAAGTGAAGTAGTACAATATTTTTTCTTGATGTTTTATGATCTAATCCTAATTTATTTAAAGATGAATTCTGTGAGTTATAATATACTCCCATCTCAAAAAATATTTAATTTTAAATTTTTTTGATCAATTAGATTTTAATATTGACGATAAATAAAATTAAAGATATGGAAGGGGCAGTCACAATCAGCGCTACAAATAGAAGTAATAAGTGGGACCCGTATCCTGCAAGAAAACATATGCATAATTTGATGGCGTAATTTAATACTACTCCACAGTAGTAGTAGTATAAGCTTCTCTCACATCAACCAATCCCCCTCCCCTGGGCCCCACTTGCACGGCTTCAATGCTTACTCCCCCTCCCTCCCTCCCCCTTTCAACCCCTCACTTCAAAACCTCAAACCCCACCGCTTCCACTCTCTCCTCTCTCTCTCTCTCTCTCTCTCGAGACTCTCTCTCCGCCTTGGTGTTTGGGTGCTTCAATGCTATGGAGCCATGGGAAGACGACCTAGCGGACGACCTCCAAAGCCTTAGCTTCAATTCTACCACCACCAATACTGACGTCATCAAGCGCAGCACCAGTTCCGGCTCCGAAACCACCTGGACCGCCGCCTCCTCCTCCACTCACCACCACTCCAAACCCCATGCCCCTTCCGGCGACCCTTGCTGGGACGCCATCCGCCGCTCCCGCCTCTCCGACCCCACCAACTCCCTCCGCCTCTCCCTCTCCGACCTCCGCTTCCTCCACCGCCTTGGCGCCGGCGACATCGGCTCCGTCTACCTATGCGAACTCAAATCCTCCTCCTCCTCCTCTCCATCCGCACTGTTCGCCGCCAAGGTCATGGACAGGAAGGAGCTCGCGAGCCGCAATAAAGAAGGGCGCGCGAGGACGGAAATGGAAATACTGGAAATGCTGGATCACCCGTTCCTGCCCACGCTCTACGCTTCCTTGGAATCTCCGAAATGGTCCTGTCTTCTGACGGAGTTCTGTCCAGGCGGCGACCTTCACATTCTCCGACAACGCCAGCCGTACAAGCGCTTCCCGGAATCAGCAGTCAGGTGCGCACGTTAGCAATTACGTTAACGTTGTACATATATATACCGTTATATACATATATTTTTCCTGTATATATAATTTTCAAAATATTGCTTCAAAAAAAAAAAATCAAAATATATAGATCGTTTACGTCACATGCGCGCATTTATGGAAATGATTCGGTGTGTCGTCTCCCCATAGGTAGTACTAGTAATTTCTGCTAGGTGTTCGGTGACTCAGTATCACGGTGGGAACAGTAGCGGAAAGCGACGGGACGGGATCTAATCTTTCTAGCTCCGTAGTCCCACACCTGGCAGGAGCTTTGTTTGGCCCCGGTTGTACACGACACCTCCTGTAGACCATCTCTCACCCAATCACGAACAACTTGTCCTCCTAGGCTCCTACTCATTACTCAAAATATATTCGTTAAAATAATTTAGCTAATACTTCTTTCGTTTCATTTAAATTGTGCTAAGTGACATAAAGCTCTCATAACATATCACTATCGAGGACAATTAAGGGAGTATAATCGTAAAATAATTTTCATAATATTGATGATAAATTTTATTTATTTATCATCTTTATTGTTATAGCTAATCGAGGTATAACTTATATAAAATAATAAATTATTATTTCGGATTCACAATAGTTGATATTTATTATTTGAGTATAATAATAAAGGAGTTTATTACCTCCTAATTTTTTTCATTTTTACCCCCTTCTTCACATTTCTTCAATTTCTTCTTTTATTATATATGAAGAAGTATTGAATGCTCCTTATTTTTGGAATTGAGACAAAAGAATGTAGTAAAATGTGCAAAATCTCAATTATTTTGAAACAAATTTTTATTTCAAAGATGTCATTTATTATGTACCGGAGGGAGTATTAAATTATTATTTTTAATTAAATATTGAAATACAACACATTAATTCAGTAAGTTTACTTATTTCTTTCTTTTATAATTATATTTATTTTAAAACATAAAAATCTTAAAATATACTTTATAAATATCGACAAACAAAAACTTACACTTTTAATAAAAGAAAGATGACCATATTTTTATTTTAGTAGTTAATGTTTATGTTCCTTATAATTTACTCCTTAATGAAAAATTGTACTCCAATTTATTTTTGTTTTAGGGAAATATTTTATAATTAGTTGGCATTGATGTAGTATTAAAAATTATTTTTAACCCCTCAAATTTATTTGTAGCAACATTCTAACACTTGATTTAGATAATGTGATACACACATGTCAAGATAACAGAAAAAATTAACAAGTTCTAATGGAAGGGACTATTGTTGCATTGAGAAGGTAAACTCAGGTGAAATATGAACGCTTGTGAAATACATGGACTAAATGCAAACTGAAGCAAACTTCAAGGATAACCGGTTAAGTTTGGTCTTTTTTTCTTTTAATAGATTTAATGTATTTGATATTGCAATGACACCTCTTTTAATATAACACGTTTCTCTTTTAATGAGATGGGCACCACCGTAATGTCGGACGGTATACCGAGTGACTAGGCACTCGATGTATTAAAAGTGTCTAATGTACATAAAAATTATAAATTATGTATATAAAATAAATATAAAATGCACATAAGTTATGTGATTAGTATGTTTATAATTATTATGTGCATTTTATATCACATTATATATATAATTTATAGTATTTATTTGCATTGGGCGCTTCTAACACACCGAGCGCCTAGGCTCTCATCAAATTTTGTCCCATAATGCGTAGGTGAATTTTCATTTACACGGTGTTTAAGCATTAAACTTCTCCGGATGTATCGGATAGGAAGTAATATTAATATTTTATGAAAATTATATCTGAGTATTTGATATTTTTAGTAAAGAGTATTACCTAATAAATATAAAAATTATAAATTATAAACATGACATAAATATAATTAATTCTATCTATAAATTCAAAATTAATTAATCATATTTATAATTTATAATTATATAATTATATATTTATTTTTTAATTTATGAGTGTCTAGGCCATTTAAATCCTATATTCCTATGTCCTACTTCGTGTGTCACTACTGCTCGTCACTCACATATTGTTGAAATTTGATAATAATGAGATCTACCTTTATGTGAGTAGCAATAAAGGGAAAATGATATAGAAAGTGATACAGGTGATTTCATACCATGTCTAGGCACTCGATATATAATATATGTCCTTTTATTTCAAATTCGAGATGTAAAAGTTAAATAAAAAAAATTATACTCTCTGTTTTTCAAAAATAATACTTTAATTAAAAATTTTGTGGTCAATTTGAGTCAACTTGACAAGATATTTACAAATATAAAAATTAATAATATGGAATAATAGTTAATGAGATACTATTAGAAAAATAATTGATATTAACTTTTAAAATTTTAGGAATTTTACAAAAAATTGTTCAAAGTTACTTTGATTGACTTAGAATAGTCGAAATAAAAAGTTTTTTTATAGGGAGTGAAAGGCTAATACCTTTAATTATAATATTATATTATTTAATTATAATTTTTTTATAATTGAGTTGTAAACATTCGTATATACACACGTTTGCATAGTAGCAAAATGTAGACATGAAGAAGTACCTAGCGTAGCCTCGTTTGCACGTGCTGGAGAACTCTACAAACCGCGAGTGAGTTTACTAGAAAGTCAAAAACAATTTAAATGCATCGTAGATCTCCAGAATTCGAACCTTCTTAGATCTTGGCACGTGGACAGTGTCTTTTTTAGAAGTAGTTGCAGCACCTTGCCATTTTTCGCCCTTAAATATTTCCTACTACGTACACTCGGTTGTAGGAAAGTCAAAAGGCCAACTGACTAATAAATCACCGCTGTTTTTCTTGGTGAATTTATTTGTTCTATTTTTTTAAAAAAAATATTTTTATTTTTAAATATTAAATAATTTTAAGATACGTAATATTTTAAATAGTTATGTAACAAATAAGATATTATTTAAAATAAGCTATTCGAGTTCATGTGATAATGATATTTTTCTTAACAGCATAATTACTAATTTATTAGGAGTATATATAAAGAATACTATTCCCTCCGTTTCATAATAATAGTTCTTTTAAAAGTTTAAATTTGTTTCAAAATAATTGTCCTTTTAGGATTTTTAGAGAGTTTTTACACATATTTTCCTAAATTACCCTCCTATTTTCGTAACTACCAATAATCATTAATTATACTTTAACTTTTTTCTCATTAATAAAGAGAGATTATTTAATGATGATAAATTTATCAATATAAATTATTTCTTAATATATGTGTATAAGTTTAAAAGGACCACTATTGTGGAACGGAGAGAGTACTTCATTAATATTATACTTGAAAAATATAAATTGAGCATTAAATGAACTCAATAAATGCTGGGCTGGTTTACGATTGCCCATACATTTATTTTTAAACCTTATTTATGTACCGACAACCGTGGATTTTTTTATTTTTATTATATATATTTATTTTAATTATAAAGTTGAGGGCGTATTATGGGCGAAAGACACGCTTGCCAATTTGATCTTAGAACGTGGAGAGATGTTTCATCGGAGAGCAGACCCAGTGTCGTTGAGATCTATGGATTTTTGGGATTTATGAAGTGGTAGCGGACCCACTATGCTCTGATTTTTTATTTTAAAACGGTGTCTTATTTTTTATTTTATTATTTTAAAATTTTTATTTCAATCTTTTTAAAAAGATGATCTTACAATTTTAAACTCTAAATTTTAATACATGTGTCGTTTTTAAAACAATGTAATAAAAATGAGACGTCATTTAAGACAAAAAAAAAATCTGAAAAGGACCCCACTTAATATGGCTCCTTTGTGATTTTCTTTCCTTAGCTGGTTAACCTGCAAAGGGTCCATATGTACATATAATACTCTTTCCGATCAAAAAAATGTTCCTATTTTATATTTTTAATCAATCAATCAAATTTATATAAATATTTAATAAAATTGTTTAATATATATAGTAATTAATTATTTACTTAAAAATGTTCCGGTAAATGTTTTTAAAATTTCATACTATTAATTAAAATTTATAAATATTTGATTAAAATTACATCTAATTGACTAAAAAAAACGAATAATTTTTTTTTTTTGGGGGGGCGGAGATAGTTTCTTTATTTTGCATTAGAATTGAGCTTTGTGTTTTTTTAATATTTAAATCGAAAATAAGATTCAATTTGGGACAAAGAGTTTGCTATACTTTAAGAAGGAAAAAAAAATAGCTTTATTTGTCATGTCTTTAATAATTTAATAAAATTATTGTGGTGTTCTCAAACTAACTCCATTGGAGTTGCTTTTACATATTCCACCAAAATCCATGATGTGTTTATCAAACTAGACCCATAAGCACCCCTTCCCTCTCCACTCCATCACACTTGCTAAATTCTTCTTTGCAAGTATATATATACTCCTTTAAATGAGAATAAAGTAACAAGCATATTATTAGACTATTAGTTGTCTCTATAGTGCTTGTTGATCCTCATTTGTATTAAATTCATGTTCAATTAAGTGTCCAATCATATAGTTACAAAAGAAAGCAACACAACATTACAGTAGTGATTAATAATTAGATGAATCATTGTTTACTGATGTATATCCTTTACTCTGACCATTTGGTGTATTAGTGATAATAATGAATGCATTAGTGGTGCAGCGTATGAAGGTGGTGGGATATGTCTTCCCCATCTACGCATTTCCCCACCTCAACCCTTTTCTTCTATCTCACTTGGAGTGTGGTGCTCTAGGTTGTCATTCGCTCCACCCGCATTGTCATAAACACGAACCCAATGAATCCTTTTTCACTTATTGCTTTGATTGAATATTAAGAGTACTTTATGTCGCAAATACTTCAAGAGAGGCAGAACCAGCTTAAGTACCTTTTAACTCTGTACCAAATGAGTTATGTTTGGTGTGGGATCCTTGTAGTTTGTGTAAGTGAATTTACGTGTGAACCTAATTCAAAAATCGCAATGCGTTACCTTAAATAGTTGCAAGCCCAACTCTTACTCTTACCACTTGGCAATAAAAGTAAACCTTCGAGCAGCCTGCCTATACCGCTGCTCGTCACAATAAATGGCACCTGTAATTAGTTATGTACTCCAGTTTGTCTCATCAGAAAGTCACACATAACACATGATATAAGTGTCTAGCTATCAAAATCTTCTCTAGTCCTACCTTGGTCATAGTGGCTCACACACACACACACACACACGCTTGTGCACACACAATGTATCGTGTCTTCTATTTAACATGAAACCCCTGTTTTCTCGCTTTATCCCCTCTTTTATGCCTTCTATTCTCCAAATAGTTTCCCACAGAACTTTCCCCCTCCCCACCCTGAGTACAGGCACATATAATATTTAGAGGTGGAGCCATGTGTGTGTCTGCTTGTGTTATTTCTTCGGTGGAAGTTAGATTTCTTTTGTTTTCGGTATCTATAGGTGCAAACCAATGTAGGGAACACATTTCCTGGTAATGTCAAACTGGGCCATCAAACTGTCCTTTAGGTTTTTTGTATCATACATTAAGTTAATAACAAAATCCCAAAGAAGTAAAATTGAAGAAAACCCAAATTATTGAGACAAAAATAAAGGACCCCTCATTTTTATAATTACCTACGAACTGCATGAAGAGATGGTGAGAGGTCTTTAACATCCCACAGAATAAAGTCAACCCCTGAGGGAACATAGAGGACCCTCACCATATGATGCCACACTTAGTAGAGTTAAGTACAAACTTGAATCTTTATACCCATTTATTGAATTAGTTTCATCAAGATATGATATGTTCCCAAATAATTCAGTGGGTGAATGATCCGAGAAAACACTCATGAAGATATTATGCCCATTCAAGGATGATAAATAATCATTTTCATTATACAGCTCATGATTTGGTAGGTTAAAGTTGAAAATAAAAACTTAAAAACTAGTACTATACAATTGTTGATGAAAGTAATCCTGAAGTTAGATATGAAAAAATGAACTTTAGGATATGAAATCCGAAAGTGTAATTTCAAGAAAGTTGAACCATCATCAAACTTGCGCATATAAAACTAGGAAAAGCTAAGCGGATGAGGTGTGTAGACCCATTAAGTCTTAGCGAAACTATAGTTTGTAGATTTTAGTGGCACTTATGGAATGCTGACCTGAAATTGTGGTTGGATTTTGAGATACGGACATCATCTTCTTGTGGTTTTCATTACTTAATTAAAGACACGATTTGAGGAAGTGGGTTAGTATTATAATTAGTCAATTGAGTTTCACAGATCTTGATGCTTTAATTTGCTTTCGTTGGCATTTTCTTATTGTAGTCTTCATAGCTTGCTTGATTAATGTCATGATTTGAGGGAGTGGGTTAGTATTATAATTAGTCAATTACGTTTAGCTGATCTTGATGCTTAAATTTCTCCAGATTCTACGCATCAGAGGTGGTGGTAGCTCTAGAGTACATCCACATGATGGGAATTGTTTATCGAGATCTCAAGCCTGAAAATGTGTTAGTTCGGTCAGACGGTCACATCATGCTCACGGATTTTGACCTCTCGTTAAAATGCGACACTTCAACGTCGACACCAGCCCAAGTTTTTTCTGACCAAAATCGTCCGGACGCCCCTCCACCAAGTGAGTATGCTATTGATCCACCAAAATTCACATCGACATCATGCATTCTCCCTAACTGTATAGTACCAGCAGTGTCTTGCTTCCACCTGAAGCGTAAACGCAAGAAGAAGCCGGGTAACCACAGCGGGCCCGAGTTCGTGGCCGAGCCAGTCGACGTTCGGTCGATGTCATTTGTCGGGACTCACGAATATTTGGCACCAGAGATTGTATCAGGGGAGGGTCACGGTAGTGCAGTGGACTGGTGGACACTAGGGATATTTATATTTGAGCTATTTTATGGTGTGACACCCTTTAGGGGAATGGACAATGAGTTGACCCTAGCAAATATTGTAGCTCGAGCCCTTGAGTTCCCGAAAGAGCCCAACATTCCAGCCATGGCAAAGGACCTAATCTCACAGTTATTGGTGAAGGACCCGGTGAGGCGAATGGGATCCACAATGGGCGCATCAGCCATCAAACACCATCCGTTTTTCCAAGGAGTCAATTGGGCACTCTTGCGATGCACACCGCCACCATTCATTCCAGCTCCATTTACCCGAGAGCTGGTAGTATCCGACGAGAGTGGCCCTGATACTCCGGTGGACTATTACTAGTGTCGAAATGTCAATATATCGATATCGATCGTTACAACACTTACACGATCAGTGGCTTTCTTCTTTTTGGTTGAAGAATTTCTACTATGACCACTCTCTGAATCATCACTGTTTTGTTGGGTTGGGGGGGAGGGGGGCATAACTGGTGCCTCCAATGTCTCATGTACATTTTCCATGGGGGATGAAATTTTGAAAGGTGGAAAACAGAGTTGGGGGGTAATCATAGATCCAGAGGAATTGAGCTATCAAATGTGCAGTAGCATATGGCATAAGATGGTTGTACATTGGTAATCAAACTGGAAACTTTCCAGCTTTGGCTATATGACAACCCTAAAATAATTTTAAAACTCTATGAGGCTAAAGAAAGTTGGCAATAGATAATTGGGGTAGGAAAAGATGATGTTTTCAGTTGTTTGGGATGTTCCTTTGCTATGGTACAACAATTGTGAGGATGACCCCCACCCCCCAACCAACAATGAATTATGAAACATCATCTATCTATGATAAGTTGAATTCTATCTTATTTCACCTTTTATTATCATATATGTTTTGATTTCTTCAAAAAGGGGAATCATATATGTTTTGATTTCTTGCTTTTGTTTTCATCAGTGATGATCAAATTAATAGAAGTGTAGAAGGGAACAAATGGGTAACTAGGATTAGGAAATAAAAGACCTTATCAATGTCAATTGATAGCAAGTGGAGACCGGTGGTGGTTGAGGAGATAGGATTCCGACAGGGCAGATGTGAATGGCAGTAGCAAATGTAAAGTGAGGGGAGGAGGGGTGGCCGTGGGGGCAGCAAACAGCGGATTGGTGGTGTGTGTGTGTGGTAGTTACTAGTTACCCACATGAGATTGTTTGGTTGAGGATTATTGTGGCAGTGGTTAGTCTAAATACTTCTAATAAGAGGTGTTAAATTTAAAAAAAAAAATGAAGATTATGAATTATGTACATGATAATAATGTTCATTTTATATTCATGTTATATAATTTATTATTTTTATATTAATTTTATAAGAAAATGAGCCCTCTTTGTTAAAAGTGTTTAGGCACTCGCTATAATTTTCAGGTTGCGATGAAATTGGAGAATTTTCCTATTAATTGATCGATGACATTAAAAGTTTTGATAACTAGGACAGTCGATAAGGCTCGATTAAATCCGAAGTTCGCTTGTTCTTTCCTACACTCTACTAAATCTTTAATTGGTATATCGAGTGCTTTTTAATGAGGAGTGATATTTTTTTAAAAATAAAATAAAATAAAAATATAACTAGAACTATAAACTATCAATATACTTAATAAAAAAAATGAACACGTGATCACGAGTTATAAACATAATTGATTATAGATACGTCATGTTCATTATTTGTATTTTGTGTTTATTTTTTTCGAATTTTGATTTTGTAAGAGTTTTTCAGTTTTGCCCTTAGAAATTTTAAAAATTTAATGATGGTGATGAAGAGAGAAATAAAGAGAGTGGTGGTTGCAATTTGATGTGATATTCAATTAGATATAAAGGTAAGTATAGGGATATGTAAAAAGAGTAGATAAGAAAGAAAAAAATTATTTTTGAAACTAATCTAGTGAACGAATTTTTTTCAAACAAAATGTCAAAAAAGACGCTCCCAAACGCACGTGTTGTTACCTATCTCCCTCCCTTATGATAATCGGAGTCGACTTTCGTCTATTACATATTTCTCCAATTTCACGTAATACACATTTAGACATGTGGTAAATAATGAAGGATTTTTATTATTTTAGGTCCTACAGGTTTGTGAGCTCGCAATTTAGGCCCTCAGGTTCCAGTATTTGTTGTCTAAGCTGTAGTGTTTCATTTTTGTTGTCAAATAAAGCATTTTTGAATTAATTTCGTTAAAAAAATGTTTTAAATGGATTTAAAATTTTTATTTTAGGCACTCCGCTACTTTTTAATGAAATTCTTCCAAAAACGATTCAATTTTTAACAAAATAAAATATTAGGGCTTAAACAACAAATACTGGAACATGGGAGCCTAAATTGCAAACTCATGAAATCCAATAATTAATCAATGGTACCAATTATACCAAGCAATTGAATAAAATTAATGTATTGATTAGCTATATTTATGAAGATCTCAAAATATCCATTAATTAAAGGAATCAATTTTACAAAATATTTTTTTATTTTGAAAGAGAGGAAATAAAATATCTCGAACTTAGCATGTCGAAAATGAAAAGAAAGGTGAGAGCTTTCACTAACATAACTTGGCTAATCAATAAAAGTTAAGGAGCATGTAATACATGCACATAATATTATTATTATTATTTTTTAACATAGCCTGATGCAGACAATGGTTGAGAAAATTGCACCATCTAATTCATCTTACTCATCCCAAAAGCTCAAATGTTTAATAATACACGTCAAAAAGATTTTTGTCTTGCTTAATAAAAGTAATTCCTTTAATTAATGAATATTTTGAGATCTTAATAAGTAAAGCTAATTAATATATTAATCTTGGTTAATTATTTAATGTAATTAGGACTACTGATTAAACATTTGCCACTTGTCCTACATTAAATTGCGTGAAATTACAGATGAGATCCTCTATGGCACTTGATGTGTTACTATGTGTGCCACCACTCACATAGTGGTGGGACCTACTAAAAATGGAACCCACCACTATGTTA
>JAOTQG010081945.1:0-11569 GCA_025631175.1 Iris virginica
CTCGAACTCCACCATCGGCTCCCTGGCAATGGACTTATCCTTCTTGTTGCCTCTCCTAGACGTCCTCTCCTGCTCACAAGAGACGTGATTCCCAACTTCAAACACTTCTTGAGAATGTTGAGCAACCTCTGATGGTGATCCCGACATTGCTTTGCATGAATGAAACTTGGCTCTCTTTAGTATGTTCTACAAAACTGTGGTGTCCTCCGAAGCGTTCTAGAGTCTTCCACATACTTCAATCTTCTACAACTTGTTTTGAGAAATCTAGAACCTTTCAAAATGGACTAGAAATATGGAGAAAAATTATGGGCTGTATCACCCTGTATAGCATAGGTCGTCAAAATAGTCCTAGTAAAGAGTGCAAGATAAAGTTATATATTCCCTTTATATAATGAAAAAGGATATATAATTGGTAAAAGATTGAATAAAATAATATAATTCCTTGAATATAAATAAATCAAAAAATAATAAAAACAAATGTCAGTAACTGGAAAAATAGAAGTATAGAACAATCGAGAAGGTGTTGTTCCCCGCAGTTACACTCCCTCCCATATAAACCAGTACAAGTAAATCCTTGAAAAAATTCCATTACCGAGAGAGAGAGAGAGAGAGAGAGAGAGAGGCATCAGAGCAACCCTAGAAGAGAGAGATCAGAAATGGCGGAGCACTTGGCATCGATATTCGGGACGGAGAAGGACCGGGTGAACTGTCCGTTCTACTTCAAGATCGGCGCGTGCCGCCACGGGGACCGCTGCTCTCGCCTCCATACGAAGCCCAGTATCAGCCCAACGCTCCTTCTCTCTAACATGTACCAGCGCCCCGACATGATCACCCCCGGCGTCGACGCCCAGGGCAATCCCATCGATCCTCGCAAAATCCAGGACCACTTCGAGGTAGTAATCTTCATTTTTCTTTACGTCCGTTTAGGTCGTAATTTAATTGTCGTTTGATTGCTTCCAAATGTCGAAGATTTATGCTTTTATGCTTGGTTTTTTGGGATTAGGCTATGTCTTTAGTTTTATCGATATGGATTTCATTTTTTATGATATTGTCAATGATAATGCATTTAGTTCAATCTTCGGTCAAAGTTTAATCAAATTGATCAGAAAAAGTAAACGATTTCTCTTTGTGTTGACGAGTTAATAAAGGCAGGGGTAGACTAGTGTGTGTTGTTCCTTTGAGAATTGTTGTATTATTTCTTTTAATGCTGTTACTAGTGGTTTTAGTGTGAATTCTTACGTGTAAACACCAGATTTTGTTTTTCATTTTCTAGTTAATCACGTCGCATCTTGTTAGTGCTTTAATCCCAAAATTTTGCTAAACTGGTTTGAAGAAATTTGCAATTACTTTTTGCATATAATAAAATAAAATACATTTATGTTAAAAAAAAAAATTATAAGGAGGCTAAAACAGAATGATCTGCTTGAATTCGTTTGAATTTAATGACCATGAAAATGAAACATTATGAAAAGATGCATATAATAGTAATGAAATGCTAACTGGTGTGTATATATAGCAAGTTCTTGCATTGAAAATTAGGAAAAACTGTAATGATGATACCATTCAATGCAAACAATTTCCAATTTTTTTACTCTTAAGTAGTGCCCTTAAAATACTTGGTAGGATACCTATAATAAAATAAAGGGGCATGCTAACAAGGGTCCTAAGGGAACTAGTTAAAATTACCAAAAACGGAAAGTGTTTACATGGGAAATTGGAATCAAAGCATTGATGGGTGTAATCATTACACTTCAAAGTTAAGTTTTGATTACACTTCAAAGTTAAGTTTTGACCTGTAGACCCTGAAGTTAATGTCACATGTCACGGTGATCTATATCTATCCTCGTCCGACAAGACAGGCTCAGGTTCGGGCATTGTTAGATGATTTGCCTTATCTTTACAGGACCGTGGGTTGTGATGGGTGATTTTAATTTTCTGCTGCATGACTATGAACAAATAGAAGGGAATGGTGTCAATACTTATACATCTTTTATGTTTGCCAACTGCATGCATGATTGTAACTTATTTGATTTGGGTTTTAGTGGGCCTATTCATATGTGGAAGAATAAGAGATCGAGGCTAGCCCACATTTGGGAATGTCTTGATAGGATCTTAGCAAATCATGCTTTCATGGATGTAGTGGGTGGTGGGCCATTATTTAGTTCACCATCTTTCTTTGGCTTGGACCAGAGGTCCCTACTTCTGGCAGCCCATGAGGAGTCTACTCCATCGCATACTAGATTCCACTATGATCAGGCATGGGCCCAATATAAATCTTACTCATGCCTTGTATTCCGAGTGTGGACTAAATCTTATGGGCTGTCTCATGCTTCTCATTTTCAATAGACTATTAACGCCCTAGCCCAGCAGTCTAAGCGATGGAAATATCCGACTCTAGGGAGTCATGCAGCCCATAGTAGACATCTTCAGCAATGTTTGTTATTAGTTGGCTCTCTTTTTTCAAACGACTTGTCTGATCAAGTTAATCGAAAATGAGGCTGATTTGTAGGGTCAGTTAGCTCATATGCAAAGGCAAAAATTATATTGGGCCCAACGGGCTAAGGTTAACTGGGTAGTGTTTGGCAATGAAAATACTAAATTCTATCATGCTATGGGCAAGGACCATAGACGGAGAAACTGGATTTCGTCCATCCGAACAGATACAGGGTCATGGGTCACTACCACTTCAAATATTGAGGCCCAATTTGCTATTTTTTACTCCCACATCTTTCAAGCTTCCACCATACGTATTCACCCTATGCTTGACCCACACCTCTCTGTTCTGTTCTCACTACCACAAAAAAGTTAAGCTGTTAGATCCCATTACGGACGTTGAAGTTTTTAAGGTTCTCAATCGGATGAATCCTTACAAGAGTCCTGGGCCCCATGGGTTCTTGGCTCACTTTTACCATACGTACTAGCAAATGGTTAGCCGCACTATTGTTGGGTTAGTTAAAGAATTCTTTTGTCATGGTAACCTGCTTCCTTCTATCACTTGCACATATATTGTCTTTATCCTGAAGCGGGATAATCCAACTTAAGTGAGTCATTATAGGCCCATTAGCTTATGTAATGTGGTATATAAAGTTGTCACAGCTTTAATTGTCAAATGTTTGCGGTCCATCCCTTCCCGGATTGTGTCCAGTTATCAAAATGCTTTCAGTCGAGGTCCATTCAGGATAATATTGCAATTACCCATGAGCTCCTTCACACCATGAGAAAATCAAAGAACCGACACGGAGGAGTGGCAATTAAGCTTGATTTTGCAAAAGCTTATGACCAGGTTGAGTGGGCATTTCTTTGTCATATTCTTTTGCAGCATCAATTCCCCACAACCTGGATTGATTGCATCATGTATCGTGGGTAGTCAGTGTCCTATCAAATGCTCATTAATGGTCATATGTCTTCATTTTTTTCTCCCTCCCGAGGTCTTCGTCAAGGCGATCCTCTTCCACCTTTCCCTTTTATTTTAGTTTTAGATTCGGTTCGCCAGTTTCTGTTTCATGAAGTAATCCAAAAGAATATCGAACCAATCATGTTCCCATCCTAGCCTTTGTAGATGACTGCATACTTTTATGTGCACCAAAGAGCCCTCTTAGGCATACCAAGTCAATATTAGATCAATTTTGTAAGGTTTGGGGGCAAGCAGTCCATTTCAGTAAGTTTTCTCTTATTTTTGCTATTGCGACTACTCCAGCGCAAAGAGCTTACCCGACATATTTCTGGTATGTCCTACAATTCTTGGTCCTAATATCTACTTAGGTACCCCTCTCCACGCGGGTAGAAATACTAGGGTCTTGTTCCAGTCCATTCGTGACAAGTTGGATTACTGATTGCACTCCTGGTACACTAAGCTTCTGCCTGTCGCGTGCAGGGAGAGTGGTTCTTGTCAAATCTGTGGCTTAGGCTTTGGCATCTTATCATATGCAAGTCTACTCTGTACCCAAACAATTCTGTCAAACCTCATCTCATAAGGTTCTAACCATAGCCTGGTCTCACATCACTCTGCCCTGTTGTCTAGAAGGTCTTGGTATTCGTTGGCTAGGCTTGCTCAACCAACTTATGCCTAAGAACTTGTGGCGGTTTCTCTCAGTCTAATTTGTCATGGAGTCAGCTCCTTAAAGCAAAGTGCTTTGGCCGCTCTTCTGTTCCTGAGGCTCATCAGTCGTGGGCTTCATCATGGGTGTGGCAAAGCATGATTCGATTGCTGCCAACACTGCACCAAGGAGTGGGGTGGCAGCTGAGTAATGGGACCTCAACTTCTTATGGTTTACCCCTTATCCCCTTCAGCACAATATCCTTCTTCATTGGCATACTGCTCTCGTCATCAATTCTATGATAAGTCAAGGCAAACCTGGAAAATTGATCTTTTAAAACACTTCCTCCCTTTGGACATATTGATCTTCTTATTGCGACCCCATGGCCTCTATTCCTCTTGCCTGATACTCTTAGATGGTGGCCCACACCCACCGGGCAATTTCGGGTTAAAGACACTTATAACTGGCTCCTCCAAAAATTGAATGAGCCCACTTTGCTACTGCCATGGAAAGTTCTCTGGAATTTGCCTTATGTGCCGCAAGTTAAACTTTCCTTTGGGAATGTGCAATTGATGTGCTCAGTATGGCCAATGTGCTATATCAGCACCATGTTCTTCTGACCAACCTTTGTCAGTTGTGCCTCACGCACGAGGATTCCTTTGACTTTGCCTTTTCGAGTGACATCTTCTCTTCCTCCGTTAGGCAATCACAATATCATTGCGTACCTAATTAACCTCCGGTCCTACCAGACAAAACTGTGGCTTCCCCTGTCTATCCAGCTATTTCAGATGTGGCATTTATGGGTGGCTAGAAAGCAAGCTTATTTTCAGAATAAACCAAACCTAGTGGCTGTGCTTTGTCACCAGGCCACCTCTGCGGCTAAGTTATATATACTTACTGATGTTCATTCCCCTAGTGGTATTCCAGAAAACATTTATGTCAAATGGATGCCTCCTCCTTCGGGTGGTGGAAATTAAACACTGATGGGTTGGCATGGGCAACCCGGGCGCAGCATGGATTGGAGGGGTTGTTCGAGGGTCTAATGGACAGTTTAGGACAGCGTTTGCTATGCATATTGGGGTTGCATCTAACCTCAAAGCAGAAGTATGGGGTATAAGAGAAGGATTGTCCCTTGCGCAATCACTGCATCTCACTCGTTTATGGTATTGAGTCTGAGTCGCAGATTGCTCTTCTGTTACTTGCCAGGGATCAGGCCATGGCCATGGCGCAGCACCTTCACGCTCGTGGCGGTCTGCAGGGCTGTGCTTAGTCACAACCAGGAGTACTATCGATTTTGGTTCAGAGGGGGGAATGGGGTAGCAGAAAGCCTTGCAAAGTCGGCATCAGAATCACAATTTATAGATGTGTTTCATGTTGCTCCCTTGTATATTGCTTCTTTCCTTCAATCTTCTTTTTTGTAGATCTGAATTATGTTGCCTAATCTGGAGTATAGGTATTGTGTGGATATGAACTAGAGATAACAGTGTTCTCTGCCTCTTAACTTATGGTTTTATAAATGTTGAAAACTTTCAATGATCTCAGTTGATACATCCATTAACCTGTGCCAAGTTATAAGTGCTAGCATTTTGTCACCACTCCTTGTACTCTCTTTGATTTTTACTCCCTCCGTCCAAAAAGAATGTCCAATTTTTACTATTTTTGGTCAACATGATTAGATTTTGACCAAATACATATAAACATTTACTTGGTGCAAATTTGTGGAAGTTCTTATTGATAGTTCACTACATAACTTAATATTCTTACAATGCTTTTTTGAATCTGAAGCAGAATAAATATTTGTTAAGTAGGAATCCCTCCATCCCACTGGAAGAGGGACACTTTTGAGCATCCCTTTTGACAAATTAACCCTTTTTATTTTGGCAAGGGATGATTATGGCCTCATATTGTGTGGGAATTCAAGTAAATGATGTGCTTTCAACTTTTTTTTAATTTGCATGTAAGTGGAAGTGTCCCTCTTGAAACGGGATGGAAGAAGTAATTTGATAATGTCTTATGTAGTTATGTTAGACTTTTCAAAAAGGAAAGTGGACACTCATTTTAGAACGAGGGAGTATTATTTTTTTACTCTGTCTAAACGAGTCACTTTTTATTCTTAAAAAGTCAACTTTAAATTTTTACTAACTTTTTGTTTAAAATTTCATCATGTTTTAGATTATAATATTTTAGTGATTGTAAGATTAGTAAGTGAACTATCAATAACAATTTTCATAATTTGGAAAAACGAGTAATTATTTTAAAAATATTTGGTCAAAGTACAATTACATGATTAGAAAATCGACACTCAATTTGGAATGGAGGGAGTATTTTAATCTGTTTTATGTTGGCGGTTGTATTGGGTATAAAATTTTGAGCAAGTGTGGAAATATCTTCTGCCAATGCACAGAACATAACTGATTTTTACAACTGCTGTAGGATTTTTATGAGGATCTCTTTGAAGAGCTCAACAAGTACGGGGAGATTGAAAGCTTGAATGTTTGCGACAACCTTGCTGACCACATGGTAAATGTTCTCTGTTTTCTTCAACCATGTTTCATTGGTATATTTATCTGCTTGTGCACTTTGGACTCTGTGTGAGGTCATTACTGCTGAATTATTAGGTCGGGAATGTTTA
This sequence comes from Iris virginica, assembly GCA_025631175.1. Lineage (NCBI taxonomy): Eukaryota > Viridiplantae > Streptophyta > Magnoliopsida > Asparagales > Iridaceae > Iris > Iris virginica. The sequence goes on from JAOTQG010081945.1 coordinate 6,670, forward strand.
CGTTCAGTTTAGAGAGGAAGAATATGCTGCAAAAGCACTAAAAAATCTTGGTGGAAGATATTATGCTGGTAAGGACTTTTGGTTTTCGTATTTTTTTTCCCCATAACCTTTTTCTGTTTTAAATATTGTGTATGCCATTTATATAGCATTCTTGCATCCTGATGATCTATTGACGTCACTGACAACAAAATTTACAGGCCGGCCAATCATTGTTGACTTCTCGCCGGTGACTGATTTTCGGGAGGCCACATGCAGACAATATGAGGAGAACACCTGCAACCGGGGTGGTTATTGCAATTTTATGCATTTGAAAAGGATCAGTAGGTCAGTATATTTATAGTATTTCACTCTAAGCTCCGTTGCACTATGCTACATATGGAATAAATTATTTGTAGCTGAATTTCTGTGTTATTCATTAAATGAATCCAGGGAGCTGAGGCGCCAGTTGTTTGGGAGGTACAGGCGAAGGCATAGTCGTAGCCGTAGTAGGAGTAGAAGTCCTTACAGGCATCGCAGCTATGAAGAGCGTTCACATGGAGGTCGGAGTCATAGGAGGCATGAAGACAGAGACTACTACCTTGAGAGAGGGTCCAGGAGGCATAGGAGCACAAGCCCTGTGCACAGGAGAGGAGAAAGCCGAAGCCCAGACAGCAGGAGGCATCGAAGTCCAGTGAGGGAAGGTAGTGAAGAGCGGCGTGCTAAAATTGAGCAATGGAACCGGCAAAGGGAGCAGGAAAAATTGGGTGACAAGGCAAATGAGGGTGGTTTCAGCGATGATCATGTGCAAAATGATGACTCATTCTATCATCAGCAGTATCAGCACAATGGATATGGACATTAATCACTTGTATATCCAAAGTCTGGTTAGTTTTCATCTCTCAGATTCCCACATCAACCTTGGTGCTTAAATAAGGAATTGTCCAATTTTGGAGCAAGCCAGTCCCTAGTATAGTAGTCTTACAGCCAATTTTACACTGTGCAGGTGGTGTGCAGGTTTACAGTTCTTTCCTTTGGAATGTCGAATAACTTAAAATAAAACTCTACAGCACTTCTCTAATTGCATTTTTCATGCATGCTTTATGCTAGTACTAGTGTGCATGATATATACTGCCCCTATCAGGATTTTTTTATCGTCTCCTCATTTTTACCACATTAAATTCATCCATTTAATCCAACTTGTTGAATTATGTGAATTATATAAAATATAAGGAAATAACTATCTTCCCCAGAATACAAACTGCTTTTGCATTTGTAGACGATGCCTGAGGCCCTGAACTATAGTTGCGTATAATACATATGTTCATGAAAATGCGTCCTATTATATTTGAAGTTAAGAAGAGCTCCCCAACCCTTTTTCTTTTTGTACGTGTGATTTTCATAGAGGAAAAATGTATTATGCACAAAAACTTGCACAACAATTTGTTGTCAATGCATTTAGTGGGCATGATGAAAAAACTGTTGATGTGATAAATGGAAGGGTGAAATAGAAATTTAAAGAACAAGTAATGTTATGATACTAAATTCTTTATTCAACTTCATTTCACACTTGACTCCGTTTATGGTCCTTACCTTGTCAGTCTTGTTCCATTCTGTACTGTACATACTAAATAACTCAAATATTTGCCAATGAACCTATGCATAAAAATGTTGTGTTTTACGGTGTACTTTGAAGTGCATGTGTTTGCAGTCAGGTTCTTGGTCACCACTGCACCTCCAGGCTAGTGACCTTTGCAGTTTCAGTATTGCTTGATGGTTTTTTCCCTATATCTTACGCTTCCGCCAGTTTTGTGATCTTTCATTCTTATGGGTATTTTGAGATATGCAGGTCCGAGGTTGCCCTGCTTCTAGCTGAGTTGACAGCGATTTTGCCGTAATGTTAGTTTTGCCATGAATTTGTGTACAGGTTGTTATTGACGCTCGTCTGACAGGGATTTACAGGACATTGAATGGAAGAATTAGAGGGAGCTTCTGGTGCAATTGAACTGTTTCTAGTTTAGTATTAGTGCAACTCCTGTAGCAACAGAACTACTAGTGTAGCAGTACTTGTTTGTAGATATATGCAGTAGGTGTTGGCTCTTGCTTGTATGCTACCTTTGAGTATTCACCTTGAGGGGTTTCTGGTATTCAAGGGATTTGCAATCAATTTTAGATATGGTGATTCTCTGTTGTTGTTTTGTCAATGTTTGGTTTTCTTCTTCCCTCCACCTCTCTCTTATCTCTCTCTCTCCGCCCTCCCTTTCCCGGGCACTCTCCCTTGAATCCGGTTGTGGCTGGGATTGTTTACATAGTAAACTCCAATCTGTGGGCTGTAGGAGAGGAATTAGGTCATGGCTGATTGGCCTGTAATGAGTTTGGGGTAAGCTACAAAACAAAGAGGGTAACATGGGCTCTGCTGCCGAAGAATTTGAGTAAATGGATAACTGCGCTGGGTTGTGAATTGAGAATGTACTTCCTGAACAAGTTCCTGTAACTAAGAACTTGTAACCTGAACTAGAGCGTGTTTGATTGCTGTGAGCTTACCAAGAACGTGTTTCATCTGTAAAACTACCTCTAATAGATTTGAAATTAAACTATGAAGAGGATGACTTCTATTGTGCCTTGAGTTATATAAGTGGCAAAAGGGATTGATACATGATGGAACATTGTTCACAAATAAAGGTTGTGGTGTATCACCGGCCGCCTTATAGAAAGAGTAATAATATCTCAATCCCCAAAATTTAGTACTTCGTGTGAGTGATTAATGTACTTTATCTCTCAGTTGTGTCTCGAACCCTAATACCTTTTGTACTCTCACAAATTACAATGTTGTTGGTGTCGCAGCCGTTGTAACCTACCTTGAAAACATGCTATCACTGCCATTGCCACTGCTACTGCCACGATAAAACATTAGAGCCTCAATTTGATCTATACAAGAACTTCACTATTACAGAAATCATCCACAAGAACCTTAGGCGACAAGTCCCTCTAATAATAGGCCGGAAGGGCAGACCGAACGATGTTTACAACGCAACTTTTCTAAGACTCAAAGAACAGGGAATTACTAGAACAGAAATCAGGCTGAAGGATGAGAAATCTTAGTTAGAATTCATCTTTGGGAATACCATAAAAAAGGATAAAACATTAGAGCCTCAATTTGATCTATACAAGAACTTCACTATTACAGAAATCATCCACAAGAACCTTAGGCGACGTCGCACCAATAAGCAAGACTATCATCTTCATTCATCCCGTCATAGCTATTCACGTTGCCGTTGGCTGTTGCTCAGATAATTATGGATGCCAACATCAATATTAGGCCACATTGCGGTTCCGTCTCCTCAGGTCACCTCTGTGAGCTTCAAACCCTTGCAATGCCTTTTGATCTACAATTTTTGTGCGAAACACTTTCTTCTTCTCTTCAAATTTGAAATCAACTAGAAATTCAATGTTGAGATTCGGGGTAACACGGTTTAAGGGCAAACGATAATTCCTTTAGAATTCTGATTTGCTATTTTTTTTTTCTTTTGGCACATAAGACTTTGATACTTATACAAACAAATGGCTACATGATATTGAGGGCTAACATAAAATGTATGTGTATGGGTACAAAAAAATTGCTTAAGAACTTTTGTTTGGAGGCAAAAAGGTACAATCTTTGTACTTTCTTTTATTTCTTTTTCATTATTTTAAATCCTTTTATGATAGAGTGTAATTTAGTTAATATTCATTAAGTATTATCCGGTCAATCAAATCTATATTATATGGAGAGGAGGTTTTCAGGTTGATGAACAGTGAAATCTCCTTTCTAACAAGAATAAATTTGTTTGTGCGAAAAAGAAAAAGCTATTGCAGCAAATACGGAAGTAGCTAGTTGATCAACTGAATCTCCAAATTAGTAGGTTGCCATTTGTATATGTATCATGCAATTATTGTATCTAAACTCCCTTTAATTTTTTTTCTTGCTTCAGATGTTTAATAATTTATTTAAATATTATTTTTACTTTCATTTTCTTTTTTCTCTGAGTCGAGAGTAATATAATATTAATCTAATCATTTTTATAAGGGGGTGGCTACTTAGAAAGCACACAAATGCTAAGTATAATACATGATTACATATAATACACGTTTTATAAATATTTTACTAACTTTAAAACACTCATGTTTCTATTTTACCCCTTTTGCAAAATAACAATTCTATTACTATTACAGAAATTAAATTGAAGAGTTAGGGCACTGCCGATTGCTGGGTGGAGAACTAAGGGAAAAACTCCGGTGGCACTTCACGGCTTCTGCGTGTAGCATTATTCCATTGTTGAGCTACCATGCATTCAAAACTTTGAATGACACCCTTGTACCGGAACCATCTTATTAGGTCTGTGATTGATTGAAAGTCTGAAGCAAATTAAAAATCAGGATCAAGCTCAAGTGTTTCTTGATATCATCTTATAGGATCTTCACAAGGTAAACTAGATTGGGTTATTTTCACTAGAGTCCTGATCCTTCAATTTGGAAGCGAATTTGAATTTTTTTGGTTATTAAACTGGGCATCTGTTTCATGAAACAATAATTTTCTTCAAATTCAATGTTTTTTGCGGCGGCAAAGAATTGAGAGATATTTACTTCCATTGATATTACGTGAAAATTGGTCTTGTAATTCGATATTTGTTCTCATTAATATTTGTAAAAGCTAAAGTATTTGAACAACTCGAAAAATCTACGTAACGACGTGGACTGAGAAAGAAGTGCGTGGGAGATTTGCTTTTTATCACAAAATTTTGTATATTAAACTTAGCTAATCGCTCCCTTTTATAATTTATTTTTTCTACTCAAACACGAGTATTTTCTATTGCTTAACATTGTCAGGGTAAGGGCATCTTTAACGAAGGATGGACTTGAAGGCTTGATGGAAACCGTGTACAGT
>JAOTQG010082056.1:0-13929 GCA_025631175.1 Iris virginica
ATATGTTTATTTTTTATAATTAATTTGGGTAATAAACTAATTAATGCAATAATTAATGTGATATGTATGCTCTTTTTATTTTATTTCATGCTCTTTTAAATCACATTAATTATATATTTATTCTCTCACCTATAATCAAGACACAAATTAATGAATGATTTGAGTTAATAAAAACTCCAAATCTCACTCTCGGCTGTCACTTGCTTTTTATGGAGAGTGAGATACACATACTAGAAGGGCGCACGGTCTTAGAAGCGCCTATGCGCTTAAAATAATTTGCAAATCTTTCACACCATATTCTCTCTCCTCACATCACAATCAAATCTTTCACATTATGAGGGCAATTTAGTCTTTTACTTTATAAACTCATATCATCTTATATTCAAATAGTGAATAGTGCAATATCATCATATAGCATCATATATCGCATTCCTGATTTGACCATAAAAAAATTATTACCAAATCAAAAATCTTTATATTAGGAATACAATTTTTTTTCCCCGATCGACAAAAAAATATTTTTTATCTTTTTTTGTGTGCCTATTTTTACGCTCAAACTCTTCACCTTCCACTTTTGAGAGAGAAAATGATATAATCGGACACATGACTATTTAATTTACTTAAGATTTCAAACCTAATAGGATTCCGTTTGCCACAGTCAAATTAAAAATTCTATACGAAAACCTGAACAAAAGTGTCAAGCTAATTTCCCGAGCTCAAGTGTCAAACGGTTGGAAAGAAAGGTATGTATTCCTTGAGAAAATGTTATTTTATAATAAAACTACAATAATATTAATATTAATAATAATAATTTTTAAAAATTTAATCATATACTAATTTCTGAATATAAGAAAAATGAAAAAAAGTAGGGAACATATGTCAAATTTACACTGCATCTGCCTCAAAAATATTTTATTCAATTTTTTGGTCGAAATTTAATTTTATCTAATTATTATATATATATTATGCTTTAGACTCTTAAATTTTAATCATTCAATATCATAAGTTAAACAATTGATAGCTATTTTTATAAATTTAGAGTAGTAACTTAATTTTTCAAAATGTTTGATAAAAATTAAAATTTAACTAAAGAAAAACAAATCAACTAGTATAATTTAATTTATAGTTTACTATTAATTGACAAGACACTAAGAACAGTTAAAGTGGGACAGTGGAGATGGAAAAACACATTCTTCACATTTTCTCCCACTTATACCCAACACACAATCTCACATACTTTTCATACATTCTCTCACCCACATACAACAACAAACACTTCTTACATATTCTCTTTCATTTACAATACACAGTTGCATACATGTTTCCATTAAAATTAATTATTTTTTATATATTAATAATATTTTTTTCATATAAATGATATAATGTATTCCTATTATGTACCTCTTTGACGGAGGACTATCAGTTGGTATACCGTGTGTCTAGGCATACCTAAGAAGATATGTCCATTTTTTTCACAAATGTACATAATGTTTATGAATTATGTACATAACGTGAATATGAAATGCACATGAGTTATTTGATTATCATGTTTATATTATGTACATAATTCATAAGTTTTATATATATTTTGTAAAAAAAATGGGCATACCTTTAATAGGTATGCCTAAACACACGATATAATTAACGGAGGATTTAATTGGTATACTATGTACCTCGATATACCTAATAAGATATAACTATTTTTTCCAAATGTACATAATGTTGAATTCAAAGCTTAACCTTGAGCCCCGTAAAGGGGAAGTCGGAAGAGTTCACCTGAAAAAGTGGAGGCGATAATGTGTGTTTATTTGCTCTTCCACGGTCAAACTTTGTGGAATTTGGAAACCATCTATTTTTAACTTATAGCTGACTCACCCCTGGTTTTACGCAATTAATTCCCCTCTTTCTTTTTTCTTTCTTTTATGCTAAAACGTCCCCCGTTTCTATTTCAGCCATCTTCTGAACGATATTGCCATGTCCTAGAGAAAAAGAAAGAACAAAAAAAAAAAAAGTAAAATGTCACATATAATTTGAAATTTCGCATGCTCCAAAATAACCGATCTTTATTTATTTTGAGAATGCCAAAAATAAGCATAACTTATAAATTTATAATAAGTTAATTTTATTTTAGTTTTTATAATTTTCGTAAGCTCGTAAAATGGGTAATTAAGTTTAAGTATTTGCATAATTGGCTCCATAATAGTATTTTTATTGTAAAATGGAGCTTCTTTTTTTAATTTTTTCGTTATTTTTTTTTAACGGAAATGGGTAACGTGCCATACATTTTATTGGTCAATAAATTTTCGGTTTTTAATTTACAGTCATTATCAAACCCAAAATTTTGGATATCTTAAGCATCTCTTGGTGTCAACCCACATCAAAATTCGGCTCGAAAAGAAGAAATAGCGGCAGTCGAGGTCCTCTAGCAATCAAGCCAAATGCCAAATTATAGCTTATGAATGGTATTACAACAAGCCACTTTTTACAATTATCTCCAATCATATAATTTATATTTTATCTAAAGAAAAAATTATATTCATAAAAAAAAAATTAGAGAGAAAAGAATGACTTGTTATATTTAGAGAGAAAAAACTAAATATTGAGTGTTGTTTTTTTTTAAATGAAAAAATAACTTGCTATTTTATAAATGACTAGCTATATTTAGTTGGTCATTTGTAAATTTTGAAAAACTTGTTATGATTTAACATATCCACTGAAAGTGTAAAAATGAGGATTGCTTGCTGAATTTTAGCATTTAGCAAGTCGACACATCTTGATAATTAAAAATGCTCTTACAAAGTGTGTTTTCAAGAGAAGTAGATATACGGAGCGGTTTCTTTGTTTTGGGTTGAGTAGGTTTCTAATAATGAGGGTATAGTAGTCGTTCATTATAAAACTTAGGGGTATAATAGTCTTTCCGATTTACTGCTAAAGAATTCAAATCGGGTTAGCAGGTCGGAAAAAATGGTTAGCCTAAGACTCTTAAGGGTGTTTTATGTGTTGGGTAAAATAGTTAAAGAGGGTAATTAGTGAAATTCGAATACTTCAGGGGAGTTCAATATGCTTTGTCGAGAAAATAAAATACACAATCTTAAAATGGAGTTCGGATTTTTTATGCTATTTGGTGTGTCATTCTTTATGCCACCACTCACATACTGGTGGATCCCATTATTAGTGGGTTTCACTAATATGTGAGTGTGGCACACAGTATGATACACAGAATGCCATAGAAAATCTGATGTTCTAACTCCTAAATGATTTCCAAAAAAAAAAAAAGGAAGGAAAACACAACTGTAGTTAATAATATTCAAAAATCGACAATAGAGTCACGTAAAATTGGGCTGACAATTGATTCGGTCATGAGATGCGGGATCCATGTGGGGAAAGTTTAATTTGGTCAACTATAGTTTGCTCCCCAATCACATCACCTTTCTAAATTAATTTAAATATTCTTTCTTCATTATCTTGTTGATTAAACAATTAAACACCAGGTACTGATCTTCTGTCTCAAATCGTATTTCAATTTTTGTTCTATTTTTAAAATTTTTTATCTCGCTTATTTAAAAAAAAACCTAAAATTTGGATTAAGTGTCATTTCTAAAAATTACGTAATAAAAAATGAGACACCGTTTAAAGAGGGAGGATCCTCTATCATACTTTGTGTTCCATTCTGTGTATCACTACTCATATTATGGTGGAACCCAATAATATTAGAATCCACCATTATGTAAGTAGTGGTATACAAAGTGGGACACGGAGTAGGATAGAGGATCCGGACTCCCGTTTAAAATAAAAAATTTTGAATCCAAACTACGAATACCATATATATATAAGATTCAACATTGTTTTGGTAGAATTTTTCTCATTTGGGTTGAAATTCTCATACATTCTCTCTTCTTCTTCTTCTCCTCCTCCATTTCCTTCACCTTCTGCCTTAGGAAGAAGAAAAAATGAGGGAAATGTTTTGGACATCAACAGCTTTGGCTTTGGCGATCCCAACGTTGTTCTTCTTGTGCATCTTTTTATTGGTAGCAAAGATTTCGATAAACAAAAAAAACAATAATGCTTACAAGAAATTCCCTCCGGGAAGAAGAGGCTGGCCTGTTGTAGGTGATAGCATTAACTGGTACAATGCTGTGGCAAGCTCTCATCCTCCTCGGTTTGTCGAAGAACAAGTTAAAAGGTATGTCTATTTGAACAACCCCCTAACTTCTTTTAATTTTTGCCCGGAAAATTTTATTCGTTGACGAATTTAAATTATTTGTTTGTCCTTTAAAATTTAAATAATTATTACATGAAAGATAGTGATAGACTGATAGTTATGATTTGATATGATTCAAAGGTGTGTACAGAGGTATGTAAAACTAGGAGGTAAGTAAGATAAAATTGTGTTTTTAAAACTTATCAAGTAAATATCGTTTTTGACCGTTTTCAAACTAAGTGACAAAAACTTCATTTTGCGAATGCACCCATAATTTCCTCTTTTCATTTTCGACACTTCGAAAAGGAATTGAAAAATTTCTGAAGCTCTTATACTATGTATGTTATGACTCTCTTCGTTCCATAATAGTGGACTTTTTATGATGGAGCATAAAAATTAAGATTTACTTAAATATTTTTTAATATTCCAATTTTACCCTCCAATGAATACTTTAAAATTAAAAGTCTCTTCATATTATTTCTTCATTAATAGTGTGAGAGTAAAGGGAAAATTTGAAAAAATAGAGCACAAATTTATAAAATGACAAATATTTTGAAACATTGAAAAATTCCCATCAAAAACAAAAATTATAGTGTAGCTTTTGAAAATGTAATCATATACTTTGTTACTGTGTAGGTACGGGAAGATATTCTCGTGTAGTATATTTGGAAAATGGGCAGTGGTATCAGCAGATCCAATGTTTAATAGATACGTAATGCAGAACGAGGGAAAGTTGGTGCAGTCGAGTTATCCGAAATCATTCAGAGACTTGGTTGGAAGGAATGGGGTGATCACTGCACACGGCGATCAACAGCGGAAACTGCACTCCATTGCATCCGGAATGATGCGTCTCGATAAGCTCAGCTCCCATTTCATGAGAGACATTCAGCTCACCATGATCAAAACCTTTGATGCCTTCCATGATGATCAAATCATTTCTCTCCAGGATATTTGCAGAAAGGTATCTACATTATCTTCATAACTTGTTGACACTATACTGTGTGGCCAGTGGTTTTGGTTTTGGACTCTTATGAAGTTAAGATATCATATGATCAGATGAATATTTAACATGGTTTATGCCAACCCAACAGATTGCTATTAATTTGATGATTAATCAACTGCTTGGAGTTTCAAGTGAAGTAGAAGTCAATGAAATGGCACAATTGTTTTCTAAATTTGTGGATGGTTGCCTCTCAGTTCCAATCAGTTTTCCTGGTTCAGTGTTCCACTCTGCTATGAAGGTAAGCATACTTCTAAAATTAACTATTTGTAATTATTTCTTTTGATAAAATTTGCAACAAGTGCTTACAAGCCTTGAGTTAATTTTACAAGAACTATTTCCTAAGTCTAATATTTGGAACTCCATTGCAGTCTCAAACATAACAATCATTGGATTCTTTTGGCAAAGTTGAGAAGCTATGAAAGGAAAAATTCAGCAATGCAAAAAACTAAAGTGAAAGAGCTTGATAATATTATGTTCTCTTCAAGTAATGCCAGAGTTCCCATGGAGGGTTGGCTTTATGAATAAGCATATTAAAGAGAACCTTTGGATCCATTTCCACCATGGCTCCATAATAATTACTCCCTCAGTCACCTTTTAAGAGTCATATTTCTTCAAAAAGCACTTACAAATTTTGAGAAACGTGACACTTAAAAGATGACAGAGGGAGTATTTTTTGCAGCCAACATATGCCTTCATAGAGGGATTTCACCATGAGTCCATGACCATATGAATAAGCAAAAGCTTATAACTAAACTTCCATCTCATGAATTTCTTACGTTCCCCACCGCCAAACCACCTAGATTATCCTTTGCACAGCTCATCAGCATTAAGATTAACCCTATCCCCTTGAGGTTTATCCCAATAAACAAGCCCTAACTGCCATAGTAGGACTTAGAAGATGCACATTCAATAGTTTAAATAGGCTTTCTACACAAAAAGTCTGTTAAATTTTTATTCAAATTTCATATCGACTATAGAATTTAATGTTGATATAAATTCCACATTGGCGGTGAGGGAATTAGTGAGCATGCCTTCCCTCTATAAATATATAGGCTTCACTAGTTAGGGTTAAATACAACTTTTGTGAAAGAAGCATAAGTGTGCAATAAAAGAGATATTTATTGTGCATTTGCATGCACGGTGAGGATTTCAAGAGTATCGAGAGGTAGAGAGTATCCACTATTGTAATTTTCTCAAATTATTAATGAGTTGTTCCATGGAGCAGACTTGAGGCAGAAAACCACATTATATTGTGTATTCGTTGAAGATACGAAAGAGGGAATCAAGTACAATCAGGTTGGCACTTGATCCGAGATAAAATATGCTATGTTGAATGAAAAAGGTGCAAGGGGTATTTGTGATAAACTCGCGAGCATCTATGCATAAAAGTCATTGATAAATCGATTTTCCTCGAAAATGAATCTGTACTCGTTGAGACTTGATGAAGGAGGTAATTTGCATGATCACATAAACTCTTTTACTGAGTTATTATGTCAGTTGTCTAATGTTGATGAGACAATGGAGGATGAGGAACAAGCTTTGTTGATCATGTCATCATTACCCAAGTCTTATAAGCCATTTGTGCAAACTATATTGATAGATAGGAATAACACTTAGAACATATGTTGAAAGCATAATGAGAAAATGACTGGGGCTGATAGCTTGTCAAATCGATAAAGTTTACTAACTGTGGAGAATGCTGCAAGAAGAAGAACTTACAACCGTGGAAGTTCAAGAGGAAGATCAAAGTCTCGATCGAGGGGAGATAGTGACATGAGTGATGTAGAGTGCTTCTATTGCAGAGAGAAAGGTCATATGCAAAGTAGTGTCCAAAATTTCGTAAAGATTTGAAATACTTGCGTAATTTAAAGGGAAAGAAAAAGGTCGATGAGAGGAGAGTTCCAATGTGAATTATGATGATGGTGACTTCCTATTAATCGTAGAGGTTGTATCATAGTGTTTCTATTGAAGAGATTAAATGAAGTTCGATTCTGCTACGTCAGTACATATTTGCAAGGATCAAGCTATGCTTGACATGTTGCGAACAGATGTACAACTTGTATTTAAGTGGGAAACAACGAGAATTTGAAGATTAAAGGTGTTGGAAGTATACGCTTCAAGTTTCGTGATGGAAGTGTGAAAATCGCTTTAAAAGTGAAGTATATTCCAGATGTGACTACGAATATACTGTCACTTAATGCGCTGGAAGAAGGCGAACATGTAAAATTTACAAGGAAAAACGCTTGATTCTCTAAGGGATAAAAAGTGCCACTCGGAGGGATAATCTTTATTGGATAAGACATATTGGGGAAGCAAGATGGTGAAGAAGAATACTGAGAAAAGAGTCACAAGTATTGATGAGATACATAAATTTGAGTCAATTGAGGACTTGTTGAATTTTTGACTATATTCCCATATCGACTATACAATTTATTATTATTGACATAAATTTCACACTGACGGTGAGGAAATTAGTGAGTGTGCCTCTCATTTATGGTTAAATGCATCTTTATGAGAGAAGTATAATTGTGCAATAAGAGAGATGAGATATTTACCGTGCATTTGTATGCATAGTGAGGATTTCAAGAATGTCGAGAGATAGAGAGTCTCTATACTGATAATTTTTTCAAATTACTAGTGAGTTATTCCATTGAATATGTTTAAAGCTGAATCACATTATATTATGTATTCTTGATTTGTGTGTATTTCTCTAATTACTTATAATTGTGTCGATTTTTCTTCTTGTTGAAAAGGTTCAATCCCAACAAAGCTGACTATTAAAATTTATCTAATTTGAAAATTTTGTTACACCGAGCCCATCACACAATGGAAATGGTAACGATGGACTAATCACTGAAACTGACACATTGGATTGAAGCCACTTTCAATATTGACACATTGGTAACACCATCTTTGTCGTGTGACATGCTCAGCTTGAAAATTTTCCCTAATCTGGTGAATAAGTGCTAATTGTACATTTGTACTCGACAGGCAAGGGAGAAAATGGTAAGTATAATACACAAGGCGGTGGAAATGAGGCGTAGGCAGCTACATCAAGGGGTAGAAACTGCAAATAGTAGTAACAGCGGGGGTTTAGTTGGAAGATTGGTATCGGAAAAGAGTCTCCCGGACGAGGCCGTGCCGGACTTCATTATCAATCTTCTTTTTGCTGGGAATGAGACTACCGCTAAGACCATGCTCTTCGCCGTCTACTTCCTCACTCATTGTCCTAGAGCCATGAAGCAGCTGCTGGTATGTATTATTTCCTCATCTTAAAATGAATGTTAATTTTTTTTTATTTTTAATGATTTTGATTGCATTTTTATAAAATATTTATAAATATTTACTTATATACTTTTATGGATGTGTAAATACTAGAATACATATTTTCTGCGTCAAATTGTGTGTCACTTCCTGTGACATTTTTCTAATAATCTATTCCAATTAACCGTTTAAAAGATGACCCTAAAATTGTAAATTATAAATTTTAGGATATGTGTCATTCTTGAAAACTATAGCATAAGAGATGACACACCATTTGACATTTGAAAATCTTGAGTCCACTTGTTCACATATCCATCCTACAACGGATGAATAACCGTAAACTTATGTTGAGATGTGAACACGGTTCTGATACCGTTTGTTAGTTGTTATCGGGCATTCTCATCGCCCAACAACTAGCTCGAACGATAATGCTTCCCCTCACAGCTATTAACAAAATATCTATTCATTCGACAATCAATGTGGAAGAACCCAACACATAATAAATTATCTTGATTTGAATTTTAAATAGGAGGAGCAGCAAAGCTTGAGGACAGGGAAAAGGAGTAATATTAGTGAAGAAAACATGTTAACATGGCAGGATTATAAAGCTATGCCTTTCACTCAATGTGTAAGTATTCATTAATTAGTTGATTTATAGTTCAATCTGAACCCTTTAATAACAAAGAAGATTTTTTATTTTTTTTTATGTGCCTCAAAAGCAAATTGTTACTCCCGCAGTTCCTAAATGAGTATTTTATTTTAAAAATTTTAGATCAATTTTATTCAACTTTGACCAAGTGTTTATGAATATTGACTTGCTGTTGTGAAGTTATAAAAAATATTATCGATAGTTTCCTTAATATTTTTGAAAAAAATAAAACGCAATTATTCAATGTTAAATAACTATTTCAATAATAAATAAATTGACTTTTTAAAATGCAAACAAAATATTCATTTAGGGACGGAGGCAATAATTTAAAAAAAAAAATTAATTTTCATTGGCTCGTGCCTATTAACGCTTTGTTGATCAGATAATTGACGAAACACTTCGCCTGGGCGGCATTGCAATTTGGTTACTTAGAGAGGCAAAAGTAGACATTGAGTACCAAGGTAAAAACTCATAAAATTTCATTTAGTTCCGTCTCTCTTTATATGTATTTACTTATAATTTATTTAGATTCTTTCGTATATTTAATTGAATTATTATTATTTTAAATATAAAATTTTTAATTATTTAATTTTATTTATAGATGATATATTTTTTAGTATTTGGTTCCGTACCTCAAACACGGATATTTAATTTCTGGCTTCGTGCCCTCGGACAAAGGGCACACAACTATTTAATTATTTAGTTTTACTTATAGTTGAGATACTTTTTAATATTTGGTTCCGTCTCTCGAACACATATATTTAATTTCTAGTTTCATATCTTCGGACACGAACACACTCTAGTATCATGATATGATACAAGGGGGTCTAAGTGGTATATATAGTAGTCCTTGTGCTAAAGGTAAAATTCAGGTCCTATAAAAGAGGTGTTTTTTTTTTTTTTTTGAAGTTTTGCACAAGTATTAGAAATTCAATTATTACTATAATTTAATAAAGTGAATTACTAACGGTCTTCTTTAAAAAAAAGTTACTATTGTGAACATTTTAATTTAAGTATTATTCAACCAAAAATCTTTTGCAAGAAACAAATCTTGAACCCCTAGGTGTTAGATAAGTTGTTTTGAATTCTCTTATGTTCATATTTACAGCATTTTGCAGGTTATGTCATTCCTAAGGGATGTTATGTAATTCCTTTTCTCTCGGCGGTACATTTGGATGAAAACTTGTATGAGGAAGCTCTTACTTTCAACCCTTGGAGATGGATGGAGGTTGAATATCAAGTGAGGATCATAAACTTAATTTACATTTACATAATATTTTATGTTTTCATTGTTTTGTTTTAAAACTAATATTTGAATACAGGAAAAGAGAAACTGGAGAAATAGTCTGTTTTATTCTCCCTTTGGAGGTGGGGCTCGTTTTTGTCCAGGAGCAGAGCTGGCTCGACTACAAATTTCTCTTTTTCTACATCACTTCGTAACTTCATATCGGTTACTCTCTCTCTCTCTCTCTCTCTCTCTCTCTCTCTCTCTCTCTCTATATATATATATATATATACATATATACACACTCTTTTTTAATAGAATTACATACATTAAAGAGTTAGGTTACAGACCATGTTTCAAAAAGAAAGCGGCGAATTGTTCTAATTGAGAGAATTTGAGAGAGAGAGAGCAGAATTGGGGAGGAATTATTCGAAATTTCATAAGGATGTTTCCCTCCTTCGGTTGGTTTATGTAACCAACAATTTACACCAAGCTTCCCTTTAACAGACATAACATTCCCTTCTCCTCGATAGAATTTCCTAAGGGAATGTTATGTTTGTTAGTATGTAACCAACAATTTACTACAATATACTAATAGGTCCTTGAATTTCCTAAACGTCTAACAGACATAACATTCCCTTCTCCTCGATAGAATTCTTGTCCCAAGAATTAACTGAAAAACTCAGGAAATCTTTCCTTAATCATGGCAGTCCTCCATGTAGCATCCTCTACGGTTGAGTCCTTCCGTTGCACCAAAACCTGCGTAATAGATGAACCATCTACCTGCACTTGACGGGTTTGCAAAATTGATTGAGGCTGGTAGAGCAATTGACCTGCAGCATCCACAGGAGGTAAGGTTTGAGTAGTGCTAACAGTAGAGCCCAACTTTTTCTTAAGTTGAGATACATGGAACAAAGGGTGAATAGCAGCACCCCTAGGCAACTTTAACCGATAAGCTACGGTTCCAATCCTCCTTTCCACTTGATAGGGTCGATAAAACCTCGATGCCAGTTTGGAACAGTGTCTCAAAACCAGACCCTTGTCTAGGATTGTAGTCTGAGGTACACCCAATCACCAACTTCAAAAGTCCTCTCTAATCTATGCTCATCTGTATATAATTTCATCTTAGCCTGAGCTTGAGCCAAATTATACTGCAGTACCTTGATCACAATTAACCTCTAAGTCATTAACTCATCCACAGAAGCGAGTGGAGATGAGCCGGTGACATATGCTGTTCCTTGAGATGGCTTTTATAGCTACATATCATTTACTTCGATTTTCTTAATACTAAAGTGCAAGTTTAATTGAGTTATGCTTTCTCATTATGTTTAATTGATATGAAATTAATAGAATTTAGTGTAAGTTGTTTCGATTATGTATTTATCTTCTTTATTTATCTTTTTTATATAAGAAATTATTTTATAACTGACTTATATTTGACTTGGGGTTTATTTCCTTCAACCTAATTCATATGTTTAGTTTAGACCCTATATATCTATGTATTTTTCCAATTTCAACATTTTCGTTATTAATTTAACGGAATCTGATGGAAGAGCAATATTGCTTTCTCTTGTACATAATAATACACGTTCAATGTTACGAATTTTTCAGAACTAGAACTAATCTGCCGATAAATGTATTATAATAGAGAAGCATATTTATGTAAGTACCCGTTCAAAAATATAGTCTCACTAACATCATCAAGTTTGCTAACGTTTACAAAATCTCACCACCAACTTCACTAATTTTACAATTGTCAACGGTTTTGAGATTTTCAAAAAGTTACTTAAAAGAAATTTGTTACATCGTGTTATTATAGTTATGTAATGTGCATCATAGGAGCCAGTCAAGCGGGGAATCGAACCCTGCACACTATCGCGCTGAGCCCTATCCGCCCTCTCCTTTGCCATTGTGATATATGCCCTGGGGACGTGATGTTTCATTAAAATGTTAACATGTGGTGTGGAGGCATAACCAAAAATAACCCCCCCCCCCTCCGCAAAGACTTTAGGGATCATACCACATCACCGTGAATTATCTCCGCCTATATCTCATTAAACTATCCTATTTATTTTTAGCAGCAATTTTTTTTTACTGAAACTCTATGCCGGTCATTATCGTTTGAAACAAAAGTTGATTTTGAATTAGATAATGTCTAAATTTCCAATTAGAATATTAATTCAAGTCATTTAACGCCGCTAACAAGTATTATGCTTCTAAACAATTTTCAGGTGGACTCAAGTCAAGGAAGATCGAATGTCGTTCTTCCCCTCTGCAAGATTAGTGAATGGATTTTCGATCAGATTAACTAAGTTACACGATCATTAAAGTTGTATCAAATGTCCCTTATCAAATATATCATCAATTGCATTTGAAATTCATTTTATCGTTTCAATATACCTAAGTTTAATTATTTGAATTACGAAGAAAGAACTACAATTGCAACATCATATTTAACTAAGGTGAATTAGTAAATTTTCTGGACCCTTAGTCTAACATGAAGTTCACGAGATGTTTTTGATCGAAGACCATTTAGGGTTGATTTTCACGCATGTGGGAGGTCTCCGTTTCTATAAACAATACTCTTACAGAATAATTATCACTAATAAATATACATAAACTTAGTTGCACAGTTTTTCTTAAGTGTTTCAAAGAATAGTTTATAATAAGTATGTGGCTAATCCGAGAATATGACAGCGAAATAAGATTAGTGATAAATCAAATAGGCAGTTGTGAATAGTTTACGATCCTTTTCACTAAGATGGAAACAATAGAGAGCAAACAGTTATGCTTGTTAAAGAATAGTTAGATGTATTCAAAACAGTAATGATAGCAGTTATGAAAGGCCGAAAGTAAATAATGTAAATAACAAGCAATTTTTAACGTGATTCGACAGTCACTAAAACTCCTAGTCTACTTGCCAAAAGCCCCTTAGGCTCTTAGACCATTTATTAATTTCTCTCGAATCAAAAAAAAAGTGGAAAAAAAATACATATTTTTCTTCCTATCTAACTCGATACCCCAAATAGATAACTATTATGACTAATTTTACTAACACTAGGTTACAAAGAGTTTGATTAATACTTCCTATATAATTCATTGTTGATATGTGCAAAGTTTTATATGTCATCCACTCATTTTGATAATCGAAAATTAAAGAAAAGTTTCAGACTTTTTCTTCAATTTGTATCAGAATGCAACGAGGTTAATCTCATTTCAACATAAGGTTCATTGTGGATTAAAATATATGAAGTTCTAATACTATGTTGTCACTTGCCTCTATCAAATTATGCATCACTTTTAATGAAAACTTTGATTTACAAAAAAAAAAAAAAAAAATCATTCCTTAATACAACTCAATTAAAGACCTTTTCAAAGGCTTATGCAATTAAAAAACACAACTAGCTAGCTAATAAATGCTTTAAGGGCTATCATTAAGTTTTTATGCACTAATTCGAATGATCATTCATCATTTCCATGCAATAATATCTATCAAACAGAAAGAAACAATAGCGTCAAAGTGTTTCTTTTCACTTGTTTGATAGAAGTAAAAATATGAGGAAAAAAAAAAAGAGGGGGAAAATGAG